>JBAMIE010214688.1:0-10060 GCA_037177295.1 Kaempferia parviflora
GGCGGGTCGAAGCGGGCCAACCCGCGGGCTTGGGTTGGCCCGCGAGTTGAGAAAAAATAAATTTTTCTCCCAAACTTAAAAGTAAAGTGGAAAATTTAATGGGCTTGTGGGTTTGACCAAAATTTTAATCTTTTCTATATTTTTTTAAATTTTTCCATGGGCTCGTAGGTTGGCCTCGCAACCCGCCTTAGTTGAGTTGGAGATTTTCCAATCCGCCAAGATGATAGGTCGGCCCGCTACGGGTCAACCGCCTCACTATGGGTCAACTCATTTGACAGCTCTATATAACATCAAGAGGTTTATGATGAATATGATTGGTTACTTCATCTAATACTAATGTAAAGAAGATAAACTTAGACCTAACCTACCGTTGATGTAAACCTACAGCTGAAACAAAATTATCATTCATATATTTTATCACTTCAAATTAATTACTAGACATTCCTTTCTTCTTCAAAACCACCACAATGGTTATCTAGGGACTCCATTAATTTCAAATGATCTCACAAATTATATGGACTGGACTAGGACAATAATATCGGCCTTGATTCAAAAGATATTGATTATAGTTTGATTGTGATAGATATGTGGCCTTTTGATTAGTAATCTCAAGAGAAAAGTTCTAGTAAAATATAGAAGACACAATGAAACACAGTATCTTAACCTGTCTTTGTCCCTCATTGAGCAAAACAATAGTAGCATAAAGTTACAAGGATTAGTCAGCATGAGAATTAAAGAGTGAATTTCAATCCTTCAAAACTCAATGATGTAATAGAAGTATCAGGTCTTGAATTCTCAAATCAGTAGTCAGATACAAGTGGATCTTACCAGTCCTTTGTCCTGGTACCAAATATAGTGCCCGGTCCATGTTTATTTTAGTTTGTGCTATAATGCCAAGTAGTCTATCACCATACAAGTTCAAGGCTACAGCAAGGTGTTAAATCTATATAAGGTCTCAACACATGATATATTTTTTACGCAACATAAGCCATATTAATCACCACCACAGGAGACAACAAGAATCACTCTTCACGATCCAAAAGTGCATCCGTGCAAGGCATTCTAAAGCATTATTGCATGATTAGAATACGAATTTGGATTGCAATCTTTACCTTTCAAGACCAAAGCGCACCAAACAAGAAGAAGCATCATCTGTTTTGCAATATTTGCATCCCTTGGCAACCCGGCATGGCAAATTAATTGTGTCCGCCAACATCTGTGGGAACAGAACAAGTAAAAAATCTAAATTAGATACATCCTGACTCCTAAGAATCATGATGCATTAGGAACAATATCACAAGGAGAAGACAAAATTTCACATATAGAAAAGTGACATTGTATTAAAGCAGTAGAATATCCTTACATGCGGGATTGAGAATCCTTTTCATAAAAGGAAATAAGGGATAATTCTCCTAAGGCTGAGTTAAATTTTATCCGGTAATGCGCGGTAAAAATCTTGACACCTTTTAAAACTTAAGATGAAATCTGATACAACTAATTAGTCAAGACACATGAACATGAAACAAATAAAAGCATGACAGCTAATAAAGCAAATAGCACTCATTAAGATAGCATACTTCTAAACATTCTTGCCTGGAAAATTTAGCTTAGAGTGGCAACAGTATTAGAATCATCAATTAGAATGACTCATTAAGTAAAATTAGAGCAAACATGTATACTAAAATCACCTTAAAAAGCAATGCTCTGTGCCTGCAAAGACCAAACGATAGCTTTCCCATTGGAAGGACAATAGAGCATGAATTAGCCTTGATAGTCTCACTGCACTCCTTCCAGCAATGCAGAAGAGCATCTTCTCCATTAAAAGCAATACCCCTTGTGATGCAAATGGATAATTAATTACTAAAGAAATAAAACCATAGGCTTAACCAATAGACTTAGTCTCCAAAGATTTACCCCATTCGAGTGCAAACAAGCTTTGCTAGCTGCTCCACCACATCTTTTGCTGTAGCACAGCTACATGAAAGGCCAGCTACAATTGTTTCCAAATGCCTTAGGTCTGGATCGTGCTGCCTATCAATAAGAACTACTTCAATGGATGAGTCACTGGGGTGGACAACCTTCAATGACTCAATTGATGGAATTCGGTTCTCTTCTTCCACATCTGTACATAGGGTCCACACAAATGGATCCATTCCCTGAATTAGGTAAAATCCGTCTGGAATCTTATCATGGTAAGATAAACATCCATTTACCTGTTGGAGTAAATGACTGTTGTTTATTTTTGCCAAATATCAACATGTACAAAATCAATGCTTCCATTTGAAACATAATGGCCAAGTACAATAAATAAAAGAAAGAAAGGTTTAAAGATTAAAACATGTGAGGACATACTTTCATAAAAGGAATAAAAGCAAATCTGTAATATATTGGCAAATGCAGAACCACGATCTTAGATGAGTCAGAGTGACAACTTCCATACGTAATACATTCTTTACTAAAATTTCATGTGAAAAAAAAAACAAAGACATAATTAAAGATTTGATTTTTGTGAAAATATATGGCTCATCTTTTCACTCAAAGTTCAAGGGAAAGAGAAAAGACAATGCTATATACTTAGGAAGTTTAGTTGTATTTCAACTTGAAAAACCTTTTATGACACTATAAAAACCCTTCCTAGCCACCTCTATTCTCCCTCAAGCTCTATATCCTCTCCATATCAACTCTCTCAATCTCTATGTTTCAGGGCTTGGTGCATGAAAGCTACTGGGTTAAGCTTTCTTTTGGAGGAATTCCTGCAATTGAACAATTACATATTTTAGTTCACTCTTCTACGTTGTTTTCACATTTTGTTAGTTGGTTTTGATTTGTTTGATCATCAAAGCAAACATCGAAACAAATCAACAAACTAGTGATTGTGCTAGACAACATACCTTCAATGGATGGATAATTTTCAACATTAGAATTGTATTCCCTATGATATCACATCAGTCACAATGGAGGGGAAAAACTATGAAATAGAACCTAGCTATAACATCCAAATCAAGTTTTGGTAAGTGGATAGGATTGAATCTTTGGGGTGGGATGGTCTAAAACAAGATCGGGATGGAATAGTGCAGTATGATCCCCCATTCAATGCTTGGAAATGTTATAGGACTGTGATTTTGACTTTCAGATTTTGTTGGTTAAAATGACCATTGAACAATTGTTACATGTTCTCTATCAAGTGTTAAGGAAGAGACCAGGTACTATACACAAGACAAGTTTGATAAAAAAAATGGCAGCCCGTGCACGAAGCTCCCGTCATGCGGTCCCCGCGTCCCAGGGAAGGATCCATTGTACGCAGCCTTGCCCTACTTTTTTGCAAGAGGCTATTTCCAGGATTTGAACCCGTGACCTCCAGGTTACAAGGCAACAACTTTACTGTTGGGCTAAAGCTCCCCATCAAGACAAGTTTGATAGCTGGAATAAATTCTGGACTATGATCTATCAATAAGTTAAATGGTTAAGAGGGTTTTGGAGTTTCATGTAGTGGTCATGTTGCCCTAAAGATATAAGGAAAGATTTATAGACTTATGGTACAACCCATCCTACTTATAGGCTGGAGTGTAGAATTGCTAGAAAGTAACAAATATAAAGAAAATGCAGCATGAGGCAGAGAATGTTAAAAATGAATGTCTATAATTACTAAAGAAGATAAAAAATTTGTTGTTAGGGAGCAATTAGATATAGCTATCAATGATAAAATGAGAGAATGTAAGCTTAGATGATATAAGCAGATTAAAGAAATGACAATTTTATAATTGGACAAGTTAAATCAATTAAAGTGTGAGAATAGGAGAATAAACGAAATTCTAATTAATGAAAAGAGTGAATTAAAAAATCTGAAACATTCTAGTAATATAGTGTCGATAGAAGGAAAAGATACATGTAATTGAGGCCTCATAGTAGGACTAACACGATCTTGATAGTGATGAAGTAAATAGGTTTAGATTGGTGTAACAAAATATTAATGATCCAATTCAATCGTACACTTGAAAGCTCTATGGGTGTTGACAATGCATGAGCCTACCAAAAAAAAAAACAAAAAGGGCAGCCTAGTGCACGAAACTCATGACCACATTGGATCTATTGTACGCAGTCTTATCCTACATTGCATTGCAAGAGATCATTTCAGCGACTCTAACCCGTGACATCCAAATCACACCGTTGCCCAAGGCTCATGAGCCTACCAAGCAACATTATATTTCAATAAAGAACTTGACTCTAATTTATATTCTATCAAGGACTTAACTATAAGATTCATTATTAACTTTAATGAGATAATCTAGAGTAGAGGATGAGGTGTTGAGAACTATTTCACTCTTCTTCTATTTGTTTACACTCTCTATCTCATTTCTCAGATCATGGTATCAAATCATTCATACCTCCAAATGCTTAGGGATCCGGACACCACTCATCATCTTCACCTTTGCACCTCTTTTCCTTTGTAATCCCAATAATAGACAATAGGGAGAAGGAAGACTCTAATGTTGTGTTCTCAGCAAACTATTAGTGAGCTCCTTCCCTCATGCTCCTTTAGTGCCTCAGATACGAATGCCAACATTGTTGCCTCTCCTGCCATACTTGGTGTATGAATCCAAGGAGACATCTCCTGATGTTGAAGTGGTGGCAACAATTTTGTCCAATAACTACTGAAAGCAATGCCTCATGACCCATAACCCACTATCTCAGCTCTTTTCTTAGTATTTTAGTCTTTGCACCTGCATTGGCAGAAGATTAAGCAATTGTATATTTATAGATTTCAAGGATGAAATGTTGGACACTCGAGCACAAACCTAGTTGAGCACATAGAGATTTCATGGAAAAGTCTTAAGGGAAGAGAGAGGGAAGACAAAGCTAATTCAAAGACTGTAGGTCAAAAAATTGGTCCACAATCAAAGGAGGATTCAACTTTCAAAATCTATGGCATCTCAAGGACACTTTTTTAAACCAAAATAACTTGGCTATAGTTTCTAAAGCTGTAAAAGGCTGAAATTAGAAGATCAACTTAGGTTCATGGTTCTGCAGAGGAGGAAACTGATATGATTAACGATTCATCTGGTGTAATTAATTCAACCTCATGCTCATGAACATCATCAAATGAAAACGCAACAGCTTCCCTATCCATTTAGAAATCCTCCTTTATTGTAACAGTTACTCCGGCTTCAACTATTCAATCTTACCCTTTTACATTACGATAGTGCATCCACTTATAAGGGTCCTTCAATTTCCCCTCGGATTATAAGTTCATGAGCATAAACATATGACATGTTTATCAGAATTTTTATTTCATATTTTTCTTTTCAGATAAAAACAAAGTTCGTACTATTGGCGCCATGAAGGATGGCCCTTTTACCTCTTTATCCAATAAAAATAATACTAATGTAGATTTGTTTCTGCAGCTTTCTTTTGCTTTGCAACACATTGTGCTAGCATAGCAAAGATGTTGTAACCATGAAATGTTAGAAACAGAATCCAATAAACGGGTTGTCTAAACATCAAAACATTTCCAATCTGATTACACTGCCGTTCAGTGAAAACTGCGTTGTTTGCTTTAGCAAAGATAAAAAAATAAGCAACAACAACAACTAAGCCTTAATCCTTTTAGGTCATTAGGCTCTATCCCCTACTATGTCATCATCTTACTTAAATAAATTTTATCTTATTTTATTGTTGATAACCAATTTTTTTTTATCTTTTACTTCCTCATTTGATGTGTGTGTTTGTCATAGTTTCACATCGCCTAACTGAAGTATTTATTAGTCGTCTAACGTGTCTCTCGGAGTTTTCTCTTAATAGACTTTTTCTCTAATGTTCTCATTTCTTATTCTGTTCATTCTTGTATGTCCACATACCTTAACATCCTCATCTATGCAACTCTCATCTTCTGCTCATGTGCTAAGTCATAACCCAACATTCAGCTTCATATAACATAGCAAGTCTAATTGTTGTTTTGTAGAACTTTCCTTTAAATTTTAGAGGTACTTTACGATCACATAAAACACTAACGCTCTCTTTCATTTCAACCATACTACTTGTATTATATGTAAGACATCTCTCTCAATCCTCCATCATTTTGAAAAATGATCCTAAATATTTAAAGCTAGGCAACTCGTCATCTCCTATTTTAACAATTGTCTCATTACGTCTAATATTATTAAATTTAAATTTCATATATTATATCTTTATTCTACTAGGCCTAAAATCTTTCCCTTCTATTATTTCACACTAAGATTCTAGTTTAGCATTTACTACTTCACGTGCCAAAACAATATCATCTGCAAATAACATAGACCACGACACTGTGTCTTGAATGTGCAGCGAGTTTGTCTATAATTAGTGTAAAAAGATAGGGATTTAGAATTGATCCTACCTATCTTTATTGGAAATGCTTCAATTACTCACTTGAAATATTTACTCTGGTTGTTACATCCTCGTACATATCCTTAATTAGTTTAATGTATGTCAAGCTAGCACCTCTCTTTTCTAAAATTCTCTATATAATTTTCTTGGAACTCTATTATAAACTTTTTCTAAGTCAATGAATATCATGTGTAAATCTTATTTTTGCTCCCGATATTTTTTAATTAATTATCTAAGATGTATAACTTCTATTGTCGACAGGCATGAACTCAAATTAATTTTCGATCACCGTGGTCTCCTTTCTTAGCTATTGTGTATTCTTTTAAGTTTTTCTCATTTTTACAAATATATAATTCCTTATAAGTTGTTCGTATTTCCTTACTTTCTCTTGTATTTTCTCATTCCACCACTAAGATTCCTTACTTGATAGTTAATGTATGTCCCTTTCACTCACTAAGTACTCCCTTAGCTACTATTTCCAACTTTGATACTATCTTATCCCGTATTATATACCTTCTCCTTAAATATATTTTGTCTCTCATCCTTTAGCTTCCACCACTTAATTCTAGGAGTCGTATATATTTTATTTCTATTGATATTATAGTTGAGATGTATATCCAACACTACTAACCTATATTGAGTAGTTAAGCTTTCTCGAGAACCTTGCAATCTTTACAAATCTTTCTATCCCTCTTTTTAACCACAAGAAAGTCAATATGTAATTTATTATTCTCACTTTTGAACGTGACCATGTGTTCTTCTCTTTTCTTAAAAAACGTATTAGCTAATATAAGGTCATATGCTATCGCAAAATCCAATATAGTTTTCCCTTCTTTATTTCTCGTTCCAAACCCATAACCGCATGTACCCTCTCATATTCCTTATTTTTCACTCCGACATGCTCATTTAGATCACCTCCTATAAAAATCATTTAATTTAAAGGAATATTTTGTAATGTTTCATCTAGGTCGTCCCAAAATCTTGATTTAACAGCTTCATCTAATCCTACTTATGATACATATATGCTAATTACATTCATAGTTTCATCATTATTATCTTAAGGGCTATAATTCTATCTCTTTTTCCAACTACTCCTACAACTTCATCCTTTAATGAACTATCTACAACAATACTCACTCCATTTATTATTTTACTCCTTCATGTGTACCATAACTTAAAATCCGAGTTCTCTATTATCTTTGTCTTCTCATCTACCCATTTTGTCTCACAAAATACTAATTTTTCTCCTTATCATCGCATCTACTACCTCCATTGATTTACCAATGACGGTTCGTTCCATGTTCCAAATCTTAGACTATTATTTTCCTATAATATTTGTTTTTATCTAATCTATAGTGTGAGTATTTAACACTACATCCAAATTCTCATGAAGATGTAATGGTTCGCCAATACGTTACAGTCGGACCATGCAGCGCAAACTCTTGCATATTTAGCACTATACCCGAGTTCTAGAAATGTAGCGATCTGCAACGCGTTACTTCTGGGAATAACATAATATTAGCACAATAGTTTAATAGATTCATTAATTGAACATTTGTCATAGTTTAACGTTGACCGACAACCTTTGACATTAACAAAATAAGATTAATAGCAGCAAAAATTAAAAATTAAACAGATAACAGAGAGCATGAAACTGTCTCCTAACCCAGAACCGATGGGACAAGGAAGTAGGAGCAGCACGTTCCGGCAGCACCATCTGATCTGCTGCATCCAAGAAATTAGGGTCCTCTGCGCAAGCCGCCTCGGAGCAGAGCCGAAGCGCCAGAGCTAGCTGGAGCTGGTACGTCTCCTCAGCCTGCTGCGCCCAGCTCTTGGCCGACGACGACAGACCAGCAGCGGCGCCGTCCTGCCCCCGCCCCTCTCCTCCCGCCAAGGGATTAAATACTTCCGAATCGACGTTCGAGGAAGAGATCGTAGCAGGAAGGTAGTAGTCTCCCGAGAAAGAGCTCCCCCCGTAACTGCTTCCGCTGGACTGCCGCTGCAGCGGGGGCGGCGCCGCCACGGACGAGGCGTTGATCGGCCACTCAAAGCGGGCGGCGCGGTCCTTGTCAGAGGGAGGAGTATCGAACAAGGGAGGCGGAACCTCATCAGGGTTCTGGCCGAGGAGGGAGTAGCTCGATCGCTTCCCGGGCATTTCCATTACCCAACGAAGGGGAGAAACGCACAGCAAATTAGGGATCGGGGAAAATCGAGGTCAAGTTAATGAAGGAGACGAATCGTCGGCGAAATTAGGTCGGTCGCCGGCGTTAAGGGAGTCGATTTGGATGGAGGAGGGACGATCGAAGCAGAGCCTCAGCAGTTAGTATTTTTATTTTCCATATCCGTAAATCATAGTCGCTCCCAGTCGATAGTCAACGCTGGACAGCTAGTGTTATTTGCGGATGATTTTACTTAAAATAGTCAAAATCTGCTATCACTCCCTCGCTGTCCAACGCTGTGGGCGAATAACACAAAACTCCCGTCATACAGATGCAAAAAAGGATCCATTGTAATAATATTTAAAAATTATCAAATTATATGTAAAATCTAATATAAGTACTAAGTTACTCGGTATATTTTTGTAATATAAATTAAGGTTGATGCGTTGTGATAGATGAGAGGCCTGTAAAGTCAGGTCACAGAAAATAAGATCACTAGGAGTAGACAGTCAGTATGCCTACAAGGATGGCCTTGTAGTTTAAGGATCCTCCCAATAGAGTCGTCTAGTCGGGAACAGACCGACCGACTTGAGTGTCCGTCCGTTCGATTGACTATAAGTGGTGAACTCGTGCTATCCCCCAAGGTTCAGTGACCTAGCCTGATAGATCGACCGAGCAGGTCGCCCGGTCGCCTGATTCATCAACTTCACGGCTGGGCAAGCCGAATGGTCGGAAGGTCCATCCGATCAACCACATATCGTAGGGGCAACACCACTCCACCTAATCCTTTGTCATCTAGCATACCGAATGTCAGAATGTCAAGTGTCAGAGGATGTGCCTCGTACCCTTGGTATGGCCGAAGCTTCTAAACCTAGCAAAGTACAGAAACGGCATGCCCAAATGGGAAAAAGTGTCAGAGTGTCAGAAGTGGCTTACCCTCGGTAAGTAATGCATCGATATGTTTGTCAAGGGATAAAGCTCATATTATAAATAGGGTCATTGGTCTTCAACGGAGGTACACGCGCACTTTACTATTATTCATGTACCTATAGTTCATTTACTTCCTCGAGAGCCTCCCCCTGACTTGAGCGTTGAAGTACCAGAGCCAATGACGCCTTCTCTGGGCCAGTCTCTAGCATTCCTTAGAGCTTGTATGATTGTTTGCAGAACCTCGGAGCGCAGAGAGTCACCCGTCCGAAAAGTCTTTGCTCAGTAAGCAACGAAACCACATCAGCACCGTGTGACCCAGCGTTAGCAACCTGGTTCCAAACAGAATCATATTTGGCATCGTCTGTGGGAAAGTCTTCGCTCGGTCAGCAACGAAGCCACATCAACACCGTGTGACCCAGCGTTAGCCACCCGGTTCCAGACATGATCATATTTGGCACCGTCTGTGGGAACTCTTCCTGCAATTGAGCCGAGAGGATGGACGAAGCAGGACGACTCACTATGGTCGCTCTGTTGCAAGAAGATTTAGAGATGATGGTGATCGTCTGAGCACAGAGGATGTTGCAACAACAACAAGAAGTTGTAGCCAT
>JBAMIE010214699.1:0-10060 GCA_037177295.1 Kaempferia parviflora
TCTAATTTATTTTTATCTTTAAAATTCATTACACTATACTGCAAAACTATGTTACTCATTCACTTACACTATCATTTTGTTTCCTAAAGCATATTATGTTTTGTATGAATGTGTTTTTTTATTCCAAATTGCTAGTGTAATCCTATACCAGCTAAATTACCTTCTTTACTAGTATTATCCCATGATAATGTATATGTCATAAATTTGGTGAGTTTAGAGTATAATTTTCCTCTAATAAGAGCAACAAGATCTTTCGATCACTGGAATGGTTTTAACCTTCTGTTTTCCTTAAATACATTGGAAGGTACCTATGTTGTCATTATATTTCAATTTTCACATAAATATGTTCCTAAAAAACACACTTACAATGTGATCACGATCTGGTGGAGCATAAATTCCTGTTGTTATTGTGGTTCTTCTCCTAGTACCACCTGGAGGAGGATTTTCGATGTTCTTGAGACCAGTTGGGACGACAACAACAGGAATGCCAACAAGGTTTCCCAAGCAAACACGTTCCCAATCAGTTGCATTACCAATAAAAGCATCAACAGTAAAGCTGTCGCGGACCTCTCGAATCAGCTTGCCCCGTGCTCTTTGTGCCTGAAAGCACTCTTTGAATTATAGAGAAACCATATATGATATGTTATAACATTGTGAAATAATAGTGGCAGAAAGTTTCAATAACATTGTAAAGACTACAAAGATGCAATCGCAATTTCATGTAATGGATTCAACAAAATTAGAACACAGAAAAGTCATTTGTTTGTACTCTATGGTTCTTCGTATGTAGATGTTTCACTCATTAAAATAGCCTGTAATCCTGCCAAGTCTAGCAAATACAAATCAAACTGAAAGGGTAATTCTTATTTACAATAAAATGGTCCTGCCAAGTGTAGCAAATACAAATCAAATGTGTTATATGATTGCTAATTGGAACACCGAAAACACCTGCTATTGATAGATTGAAAGAATATTAGACGAGTTAAATATAACTAATTGAATTGAGTTGCTATAGGTAATTTCTAGTGTATGAGGATTATATAGTTGCTCTACTTTAATGTCATGTCTATCATCAAATATCATAAGGTACCTGTATATAATCTACTGCTGGTATCAACCGTGCACGCCGAAGTTCCACGGGCCACTGATCTTGAGCTTCATAATCATCATCATGTCCCAATCGCTGCCACTTATCAAAGTGGGACAGCATATCGACATCCATTGTGAAGTTTAAAATTGCTTGAACTGATTCGACTGTGTATTTCAACTCAAAAGGAACACAATTTACACCTTTGGACTGAAGAATATGTACAACCTTGAGAAATAAAAAAAAAAGGTTTTAAAAATATAATTAGAAAACAAGAAACATACTTGAAACAAGTTTATCCTTGTTAAACTCGGAAAACAGGTTCGAGGTTGCAGCCCAAGTTAATTCCTCGAAAAAGTAGATACTCTTACCTCCATCTCTGCATCTTTGAGAAATCCAACAGTGAGTTTTCTGATGTCGACTTCAAATGGGTCATCAATACCAACATGACGAGATGATAGGTCACCTGGATCGATTCCCCTAATGGCGTCAATCACTAAAGCACAGTCAGCAGCACTTCTGCAGAAAGGACCCAGCTTATCCTGGGAATCAAATCGCATTCAGCCACATATTTTGTCTCTGTAGTCGAAAGGATAACAATTGACTCCTGAGGTTAGAGATGAAGTACCAAACTCTCAGATATGCTCATGACGCCACTTCGACCAACGGTTCCAAATGTTGGTCGTAAGGCTGTAATTCCGCAACGAGCAGAAGGGTACATAATGGAACCTGCTGTTTCTGAGCCAATTGCAAATGGGACAAGACCTGTCAAAAATACAACCAATCAATACTTGAAAAATTCATCATATCAGCAATCAGCTGCTAGTTGCTGCCTGATGCTTCCTTGACCCAACAGAACCTGCGGAGGTACTAGCTGCGGGTCCTGCTGATGACCCTGTAGAGAATTCTTCGATATTCCAAGGGTTCCGGGTCCTCCCCCCAAACCAAATGTCATCATAGGCTAGTGATCCCGAAACAAGCTTTGCAACAAGAACACCTCCCGCAGCCTTTAGCCTACAATGAAATCAAAACCACAATGGCCATGAACTAAAATTGGCTGACTATACTCACAATACTAATGAAGAAGATCAAGATTGAACCTTTTGTAGACCCAGCTTTCAATGTTAAGAACCTGGTCTTTGAATGTCCTAGATCCCCATGTAGTCTTGTAGTGGGGTACAGCTATAATGTCTTTCAATCCATAGGGGATACCATGGAGGGGACCTGTTATTCATGCCAAACTTCAACCATAAAAGGATTCTCCAATCTGTTGTTGCTTAGTATTTAGATCAAGGTTCAAAATCTCTTGCAGTGTCTAAGTTTCGATTATTGATTGAAATGATATTGGTTCAGTATCGTGCCGATGTTTCCATCCATGGTGTTGGTAATGGATTGAAGTTGAAGAAGGAAGGAGATGAAGTATAGGAATGTCACATTGTCTATGCCAAGCATGGTTTTAAATCTAGTACCATGCTTGATGAACACTCAAAAAATCTCATTCTGCTAAATTATCAAAACTCAATACCACTCAACACAAACAATATCTCCTTTCTTTGCTTTATCTCCTTCCTCTTTCTACCTCCAATCTTTCATAGTACCTTTCTAGTCAAAGATTGAAACTATAGCATGGCACGAAATTTTGAACCTTGATGCCGACTAGTATCAAGTTTCAATGATTTACGAAAATGATACATTTCGACTAGCAGAGTACCAAGATTTCAAACCATGATTTAAATAGACTACAATTATGCAAGTTGCCAATAGTTGTTCCAAGAGGACATCCTTGTTATTCAAAAAGAATAAACAAAAAAATCAAATGTCTAAAATCAAAGATTTTGTAACGAGTGGCTAATTGGGTAACAAAGATATGCTTTACCCAAATACACTCCTTGAGCCAGCAACTTATCTGCCTCCTCTGCTTGACGGTGTGCTAACTCTTCGGTTAATGTAATCACAGCTTCAAGAACAGGATTATACCTGAAGATTGCCCATTCTAAACTTGTGAGTAAACCTGAAAAACCAAATGCCCATAGATAATTTGTAAAAAATTGTGAGAACACCAGTAAAGTACCTTTTTAATCTTCGAAAGAATATATCAGTCAGTTCTTTCGAAGTAATTTGCTTCGTCCTAATAAGCTCTCCAAGCTCAAGTATCTAGCATTCATCAAAACGGAAATACATGGAACAAGCTAAATGCATAGTCTTTGCCAAAAATAAGACATGGAAAAAAAACATTTTCACACCGTCATAAAGGCAATATCTTCCTCTTTGTTTGGCCGTTGTATGCCATGAATGGAAGGATATCTAAATTGTATATACTTATGGGGAGCTTCATCATTTCTACCCCAGGATGATTTGAAAACTAACACAGATGGATCATTCAATCCTCCATCACTGGAAGCAATAAGTTCACGGTTCACCATAAACATTGGAAGGTTGAACTCTTTCACGCCAGTTGCCATTTCTTGCACCTGAAAATAGACACATAAGATTTGGACGTAAGCAAGAGTAGAGTAAACAATCGTTCTCTTTTCCATCATCAGTACCTTGCTGTCATTGAAAAAATCGGCATCAAAGTATTTCAATGAATCCTTAAGTTCCTTAACATCCTCAGAAGGTTCTACGCTCTTGCTCTCTGGTCCTGCAGGGACTCCGCGATCATCCTGAAAGGACGACCCCAAATAACTCGTCAACGGATAAGAAGACGAAACTTTCTAAGTGGAAATAAGATGACAATGCCTTTGCTACCTTCCATAACTTATGATATAACGCAATATGTTTGTAAGAATAGCCACGAGCTTTACCACACAAGGGTGTCCGTATATAAGTGAGCAAATGAAGAAGGAAATCCAATTCAAAATCACTTCATTGTATCTCCTATTTGACTTCAGCACAGATGAAATAATGAACAAATCCTCTCTAAATTCTGTTTTCTTCTGATCGAGGAGAACCCCTCCAAAGTGGAGTAGTTCGTCTCAAGTTCTAGTAACTAAAAGCAACCACATGCCCTCTTTCCGCGGGAACGAAAGGATCTCCTCATTCGACGACAGAGAAAATGATCGAGGAACGGAAATGAAAGAATCTCCTCGTCGGAGTCAAAGGCAAAACAATTACCAGATGGGAGCGATCGATGGCCGGAGGCATCGGAGTCGAGGACAAGGCCGGTGTAGCTGCCCAGAGGAAGGGCATCAATAGCAATAGAAGCGACGAGAAGGCGGCGGTGGCGCCATGCGGCGGCTGCAGGAGACGCATGGCGGTCGAATTTTGGGAACGCTTCGGTCCAAAAAAAAGACAGCGGTAGGAAGTGAGGAGCTCAAAGGGCAGCAGTTTGAGGACTCTCCGCACGCTAAATTAAAACACGGAAATAAATAGAAACGACAAAAAAAGAGACGAAAAAGATGAATAATTATAAAATAACGCTTTGACTAATTTATTAGATTAATTGACAAATCTTGTTCCTTCTCGAATCTCTTCCAAAATCAAAATCAAAATCAAAATCCAAAACCAGACTTTCTTTGAATTGAAGATCAAACAACCAATCTCATCACTCTCATCGAGATTATTAACTTGACAAAATCAAACAATCGATCGATCGATCAATGTAAAGGATACATAATCCGGTGAGTGGGTGATCAGGGAGGGCGGTAATAGGCGTAAACGGAGTAGTAGGTCTGCACGCAGGTGAGCACCAGCAAGAAGATGGCGGCGATCAAGGAGATGACCGCCCACGGATTCCCAAAGTACTTGTGCTTCAGGCTCGCGCCCCACGTGTTCCACCGGTGGTTGTAGTATCTGTTCACCCTCTCCGACAGCTCCGACAGGTAGCTGTCGTCGAAGTCGAACACCACCTCCAGGCACAGCTTGTTGAACAGGTCTGCCACCTCGCCGTCGTTGCCCAGCCAGTGCTCGATGATCCCCCGGTAGTGCAGGTAGCTCACGTCATCCTCCGAGTTGATCAGGTTGTCCATGAAGATGACGTAGGAGGTGATGTCCTTGGTGCAGTCGGAGTGGCATTGTTCCAGCGCGATCAGGTTCAGGAACAGCGATTTGGTGCCGTCGTGGATCAGCAACCGCGGGATTTTGAGCACGCCGTCGGCGAACTTGATGTCCCAGAACCGGTCCGTCTTCCGCTTCCGGAATTGGATCCCCGCCTCCCGGAGTTCCGTCACGCAGTGGATCAGCTGCAGCCGCCGCCGGTCCGCCACTCGCCGGGTGTGCGACCACCGCCTGATCCAGACCCGCGGCTCCGGCTTGGGCCCCGTCCGGAGCAAGCTCCGCCGGAAGACGTCAAGGCAATGGAGCCCTGTCTCGGTGAGCGGGTCGAAGGACTCGGCGGCGGCGGCGCGGGTGGAGGACTCGATCCTCGCGCGGTCGGCCTTGCGGAGCGGCTCGTCAGTGGGCATGAGGGGGTCGAAGAAGCGGACGGCTAGGCGGGCGACGAAGCCGTGCTGGTCGGGGCGGCCTATCTGGAGGCCGAGGAGGCGATCGAGGAGGAAAAGGGGCAGCTGGTTCTCGAGCATGATCATGTCCCGCTGGATGCCGTGCATCGTACAGCGCATCGCGAACACGGGGTCGTTGCGATCGTAGCCGAGGTCCCGAAAACCCTCGCCGGCGCCTCCCGCCGCTCCTCGAAAGAGCTCCAGCACGAAGGTGCCGTCGAGCACCAGCATCTCCACGAACTCGTCGCTGGACAGGGCGATGCGGCCCTCGTAGCAGGCGCGGCACCGGTCCTCCAGCGCGCGCGCCGCGTCGAGGTACAGCCGCACGTCGTGACCGGTGCGACGGAGGACACGGTAGAGGGCGCGCCACTTATGGTGCTCCATGTCGCGCAGGCGGCGCTTGCCGTGGTGGTAGGGGCCGATCGACACCACTTGGGGCACGTACGACTTCTCGTCGCCCTCGCGGAGCGATTTAGGGACGCGGTAGATGGAGAAGCGGGACCACGGCACGGCCGCCTCCTCGTGTCGCGCCTGCTCCAGCCTGTCGCGGACAGAAATCGCCCACTCGGACTCCACTCGGGGGGCGGCGACGGCGACCACCGCTCTCACCTCCTCTTCATCTTTGCCCTCCTCCTCCTCCTCCTCCTCATCCTCCTGCCGCTGCAGCTCCTCAGGAATGGGTTCGCCCCGGGTGAAATTGATCGGCTGTGGCGGCGGAGGTCTGAAGGGCGAGCCGGGAGTGCTGGGCTGCGATCGGGGGAGGTTCGCCTGCACGGTCTCATTAAGTTTCACAGCGAGCAGATACCAACTCAACACCTCTTTGTTGAACACCGCCACCATCGAAGCGATAGACTCGAGCGACAGTTGTTCGATTATTTGTCGCTACGAAGAAGAAGAAGAAGAAGAAGAAGAATAGCTAGATGGGTTGGAAATGGAAATAGACAATGAGATAGAAGTGCGATCATGAATTGTGATGGCTTTCCATTTCTCTGCGACTTTCTCCATGTATTTGGTCCCCCAAAAAAATTGATCAGCTGTTGATCGACAAGATTCATAATTGAAATGATCTGGTTGCTTGTTCGGCACACATAGAAAGCAGCGTGGGAATGAATGATTACGCAAATTGGGGGCCAGCAGGGACCTTCCACGGACAAAGATATTTTTTGGGGCGCTTGTACGGAAGGTTTATGATTTATGATTTTAGTTTAGCTACGAATAATGTTGATCGATTTAAAAATGATTTTAATAAAATTGATGTCATTTTAATTAAGTTGATAAATAGTATTTTAATATAATAATTTTTACATACAGTAATTTTAATTAAAACAATATATGATTTTTTAAGTTGTACTGAATAAACCCTACACAACTATAACTATAGTTGAACCATAAATCTTAAATTTTAAAATTTTAAATCTTATATTCTAAATTTTGAATGCCATTATACGAAAATAATCTTTACCAATTGGTTAAAATGATTTAAATTTTATCAAAATTATTTTAAATTAATCAAAACCACTTTAAAATAGTTAGAACACACCAATTTCTCTATCATATTTTTTTACTGCACACTATATTAGTTATCCAAAATTATTCATTATCTTTATTTTTTTATTATTTTCTTTTGTCTCTTCTGTGTTTTATTATTATATTTGTACTAGTAGAGAGTTTAGGAAAGAGAGAGATTGAAAAAAAAATTATTTTATTTTTAGAATAGAGAGTTTCATTTTCTATAATTGGAGAACTACTGTAGTATAAATCTATATTTAAAAAATTAAAAGGGAATCTGACGTAAGTATTTTTTGACCAAAAAATTGTAAAATTTAGGATAGTAATTTGTTTTACATCAGCTAGTGTGAATACTTTTAGAACCCACTTCAATAGTTGCTACAATACTACAATACTATTATATTAATTATTGCACATTGTAACAACTACAAAGTGACTTTTACATATTATAACAACTATAAAATAACTTCTATATATTATAACAGTCAGTCAGCTACTACCATGCTAAAATAAAGGGTATTATTAAGATAAAATATTTGATACAGAGCACTCATAATTTGAAACGTTTTACCCCCTTGCATTTGCATTGTATATGTTTGTTTAACTATTTGCATATAGTTTGATGAGATGGATCTCTTTTTTGTTGATTGAATGTCCCAGTCTGTGATGGGATGTGCCAAGAAGATCTGGTTCTACAAAAGATGATTATGCTATTGGAGTTGAGATTCAGAACGTGCTATTGGTATCACTGCTGTGAAGGACAATTTATTTACATGGTAATAAAAGATGATTATACTCACTTCTCAGATATCTCTTACAGTCTGTTTCTAGGTTATGTAAAGTTATCTATTCACTCCTCAAAATTTTTTCTATTTACTTAAAATTGTAACAAGTTGTGATTACAATCATCTAGACATTCCTCACAGTCCGTTCTTAAGTTTTATGAAGTTATCTATTCACTTAAGAGTCTGCAAATATGTCATGTGATAACCAATTCGATTATACCTAGGGGCTTATCTATATACTTAAGGTTCCACAAGAAGATGAAATGAGTCACCCTGGTTGCTTCCCACGACTATCCACACCATTGGGAGGGAATAAATCATGAAATCGAAGTTATCCATCACATGGGAAGTAATTCCTCGGTCTTTGTCGAAATTCGACCTTTGCTCAATTCTGTATACCTGTCATATGATAACCAACTCGAATATACCCTAAGGTCATTATCTATATACTTAAGGGAATATAGGAAGGGATGCTAAGATTGTTTTCATGTTGTTTACTTAGAGAAAGATAAGAGTGGAAGAAAAGGGATAAATTATTAAGCATTCACATCGGTGTTAATATGTAAGTATTATAACACATAAATGGTGTTATAAATCAATATAGATGAGTATTATAATACCCACACATTAACCACGTTTAATTCTATGAATACTACTAATGAGCGGATTTTATATAATTAAAATAATAATAATAATAATAATATATTTTGGGTATAAAAAATAAAGATAATAAATGGATAGTGTGACCCATAAATAATCAGTATTAATATTAAAATGAATGTGAATGTATATTAATAAAAAATATTAATATAATGAGTACATGACATGCTATTTGAAAAGGTATATATTATATTACATGATTTTGTAATTGATCTATACATATGTTTGTTTCTGGAAGTAATAGCTGGAGTGGAGCTTTGATGACTGAGATGGAATTGAACCACTGAACTCATTGTCTTACAGATGTCTGATCAAAATATAACCACAGTTCCAGTAATTTGTATCGCAAAGACAACAAAAGAGGAAAGAATAGATGCTCAAGCTTACAAAGAAATCAAGCTTTTTAGTGAACTTAATTTTGGGATTGGACAGTAGAATTTGTTCCTAGAAAGACAACTACAACAAGCACAGATTTTTCAAATGATCTGTTCTACTGAATCTGAAAAGAATCAATGAGATTGGAAATGTACTAATATGTTGCTTGCTTCTTACATGTTTGCGAGGGTAGTCAAACTATTAATGCTATTTGGCAATGTTTTTGAGAGGCTAAAGTTTGTGAGGTTTGAGTCGATAATTAATAACTACAAATTAGAGATGATCGATTAGAAAAACTCACAATGCTACTACTCTATTGGAACCATCTTGAGAATAGAGAACTCCAGTCCATGAGTGATCCTTGGGAATGCATGGATCACCAACCCAATCTGGCGGAGGGTTCTTCAGGCTTCTTGCCAGTTCTTCCATTTCAATCACTGTAGCAATTATCAGCAATACAACTCTGAATTTTGTTTGTTACAGTGTCTGCGCTGAGTTACCATCTCCGGTTAGAGTTCTATCACCAAAGGGCACAACTTGCAAGATCTCCCTTGCATTGATCACCGGCCCAACCACCGAATCTTGGCTCGGGGACAACATAATCTCCACCTTCTTGGAGAATGACCACTGTGCCCCGAACACTATTATTCCATTAGTGGAGACGTTGAGGCCCTAGAAGAAGTCATGCCCATCATAGCCACGTCGAAGATTCTCCAACGATAGGGGCTCGACGTGTCCTAGAAGTAGGGCGCTATGTAGTATATCACAACTAACAATGCCACTGCTGAAAGCAATATAGATTTTGTTGGGGTTGTAAGGTTACAAACATAGTCCCACATTAAAAACATATGGGAAGATCATGAATTTATAAGAGAAAGATATCTCCATTGGTATGAGACATTTTGGGTAGAGTTCAAAAGTAAAACCATGAGAGCTTAAGCCCAAAGTGGACAATATCATATCATTGTGGAGATATCTAAACTCTTTTGGATCCAATAATTGATAGCAGAGCCCGGACTGCCAGAAGGACTAACCGCCGACTGTGCATAAGAGTCATAATCCAATCGAACCATGTGAGTAGTGTAACGACCACCCTTAGCTACTACTATTTAAGGGTGACGTTACTGGCTTAGCTTTACTTATCTTATGCTTAGGAAGAGTAGAAATTCACGAATAAACTTTTTGCGGAATTAAAACTTCTATGA
>JBAMIE010214709.1:0-10058 GCA_037177295.1 Kaempferia parviflora
TTCAAATACCGATCCTTGGTGCATATATTCGTGAGTCATATTTATCTATCGTTGGGACGAGTGTATTTGCTTTTTATCATCTTAGTCATATCTATCTACGACTAGCTCTTACGGAAGAAAGAAAGAGAAAACAAAGAAGAAAAAAGAAATAGAAAACAAAGAAGAAATGTGGGTCCTTTCAATAAGTTGAGGATTAAAAGGTTAATAAACTTTTATAATATTATACAAGAAGTAAAGGGAGTAAAACAGAAAATTTCATATTTACAGGCTCTTGGATTTTGCATATCGTTGAAAAAAAAAAAAAAATTGAAGAAGAAGAAGATGAAGAAAATTACTAGCTTCCGATCTTCCTGTTAAAAACTTGTAAATGAGTGAAAGAGTGACTGAGAATCGGAGAGAGGATTTTAAGCAATCTGATCGATCGTGCATTATTGAGAAGCGAGAAGCTAAAAGATCAAAAAGTAAAAGGGAAATCTGTGTGTGTCCGTCCAATTCCACAGAAGAAGCCTCCAACTTGCGGTACCTGACACCGCCTTCTCATTTGCTTTACAGCCCATACAGCAGACATCCCCCTTCTCTCTCTCTCTATTCATTTCTTCGAGTTTGTCAATCGCCTCTGCCAGCGGGCTTTTCCGGCATTTCCTTCCAAAATCCGCTGTCGAATTTGCCTGGGTTTGTTCCGGAAGGGGGAGAAGGGGAGAGGAGGAAGAAAGAGGTAGCGAAAAAAGAGAATTTTGCTTCCGCATTGATTAATTTCTTCGAGTTTTATCTGTCGTTGACCTTTTTTTAGGATTTTCTTTGAAAAGCTGCTATCTTTAATGCTTCTGGGAGAGAAAGGAGCCTCGTTTGGTTGTTTGATTTGACTTTGGCTGGGCTTGATTGGGAAGGGAATCACGTAATAGCGGAGAAGAGGAGGTGACAATATGGGAAGCCAAGATTCTTATTTTGGGTCGGTGATGATGATTGATCGAAAGGCATTGAATTAGATCATCGCGAGATCGGGAATGCTCGAGGGCACCGATCTAGAGGCTATCGGAGGACGCGGCTCATTGAAAACGCCTTTTGGGGCAGCCGGCTGCGCCTTGTTGAAACCTCGTTAGATTGGCCCGGTTGAGCGGGCATGTTCATGCATTTTTCTTAACGCAGGGAATGTAGATGATGAGCGAATGAAGCGACATTGTTGTGAGCTCAAGTCCTCGTTCTGGACAAGATTTCAGGTGACCAGTTCTTTCCCTTGTACAGTGCTCTAATTCCAGAGTCCTTTGTTTTGTTTTTTTTTTCTCTTTTTTCTTATAGTCCTTTGTTTCCAAGTTGAATCTCCTCCATTTTAGTCCTGGATCTTGAATGCTAAAGACTTTTTTGGATCCCTGGCGCTCCGAAGTTAAAAATGTGTGCAACTCAGATGATTTCTTCCTATTTGACGCAGCTAATACTATTATCAAGCACTTTGGTCTTGGATGCTATCTCATGTTTCTTATTATCAAGCACTCTGTAGTTGATTCTTATTATCCTGATACTGACGTGTTGATGACAAAAAGACTTTTGGTTCTAGTGCACTTCTGATACTTTCTTTCTTGTTTTACTCTAACAAATCCTCATCTTTGGTTTACTCTTTTACACCTTGTTTATTGTTTGAACACTTCATGTCATGATCA
Organism: Kaempferia parviflora; assembly: GCA_037177295.1. NCBI lineage: Eukaryota > Viridiplantae > Streptophyta > Magnoliopsida > Zingiberales > Zingiberaceae > Kaempferia > Kaempferia parviflora. Next base: position 1,656 of record JBAMIE010214709.1, read on the forward strand.
CTTTCTTTTTACCTGATTATGTGGACAAATATATTTGGTAGATTGTCGTTTCAAATTATTGTCCTTTGAGATAGTTGACCTATGATGCATGTGCATGAACTGTAGAAATGACTCTTTTATGGTTTTATAAGGCTTCTTGTTTTTTCCTTGAATGATCCTTTTATAGCATTGATAACGCAATATTTTCATTACATTATAGGCTAAATGTCAAGACAGGCTAATTTTCAAAAATTCATTCCCCTGCACTGAAGTGGATTCCCATACCAGATGTCAAGGACTCTTGCAGCAGCTCTAGGAGGTGCTGCAGGAGCTGTGACTGTTGTAGGGATAACGGTGATTATAGTTGTATACTATTGTTTGTTGCGTAATAGGAGCATCTCAAGAACATCAGAGACAAATTCTTCTGATCCATCCCTACAAGGTGACCACCTTACGTTACTTGAATCTTCTTATCTACTCCAACATCTTTTTTGGTGAGAATACGAAAAAACTCATTAACATCCCTCTACATGGAACCTTTCAGCTGGACAGAACGTTGAGACAGCAGAATTGCATGGAACTCAATGTTTCACACTCGAGGAGTTAAATTTGGCTACAAAGAATTTCGACAGCATCAACCTGATTGGCTATGGATTGCTTGGACAAGTGCACAAGGGTTTGCTTCAAAATGGCATTCTTGTAGCTATAGAGAGAAGGTCATCTTCCCCAAGCCCACAATTTATTGAAGAGGTTGGTATTCGCTATAATACACCTGAATGCCTGAATGCCAGAATGCCAATATGGACCGTTCCATGAAAACACGCAGGCTATCCAACTCTACACGATTGGGAATGATAATACAAGTTATTCATTATGTCATTTGTTCTCTATATCAACTGATGACTTTTGATTATCTTTATCAATTGACAGAGGGCAGTGATTATGTGAAAATAGCTATAAATTGGAACATAGTGGTGTAATTTGAGCATTCTTTCTGCAGGTTCGCTATCTTTCTTCTATTCGCCACAGAAACCTTGTGAGCCTTTTAGGTTACTGTCAGGAGAATGATCTGCAGATGCTTATCTATGAGTATATACCAAATGGCAGTGTCTCAACTCGCTTATATGGTAATTTCTTTCTACTGATCCAGTGATTTGTTTGGTTTCGCAATGTGGTTTCTACTTTTAGTTTCCTTGTTCAGGTTCAGTTCAATCATCGACTGGAAAATTGGAATTCAAGCACAGGCTTTCCATAGCCATTGGGGCAGCTAAAGGTATGATTTCCAGAATCACTGGCATTTGTGTTTTCCTTTTGCTATCATTGAATATTCAGACGAAGAAATCTTTCACTACTTCTATCTATTTCCTAGTTTTAGAATAATGCCAATTCACTTCCATGGCATTATCATGAAATTTCTTTTCATTTTTATTTTATGAGATTTTATTCGTTATTAAATGCCCGGACCTTGGGATAATGCTGATACGATGCTAATCACTCGTTTGCCTCTAGCAGGCATGGTCCATCTGCATTCCCTGAATCCTCCTCTGATTCACATGAACTTTAGTACAATGAAAGTTTTTTTAGGTGAGGACTTGACACCCAAAGTTACAGATGCTGGTATCCGTAGTTTACTTAATCGTATTGACGGTGCTGCTTCATCTTCAAGGATGTCTGAAGATGATCCTTTCCTTGATCCCAAGTACTTTTTCTAACTTCAAGTACTCTTTCAGAAAAATGATGTCTAATATTAGATAATTTAAAAGGCTATCTTTAAAGTCCTTCATATATGGTATTATTACCTGCTCACAAATTTCTAGACACATGACAGTCATAAAATTTGCAATTAGTTGATTGTTTCGAATAATTCTTGCTAATTATGCAGTGTTTATGAGTCCGGAAAATTCTCTGTAAAGAGTGATGTATATAGCTTCGGTGTGTTTCTTCTTGAGTTAGTAACTGGAAGAGATGTTGCATCTGATAGAAGCATCATTCATCAGGTATGCAACAGTCATTTGCAATTTGTCTATGGCATTCATTGTTCTCATGCTTCTGTTATTAAGAAGAAACAATGAACTGGAAATGTTGGTAAGTTGAAACAGTCTTTTAATAATATTTAGTACCACACTACCACCTTATAAGCAAGGTTGTGAGTATTGGGATCCTACCTAGGAATGGAAATGGTCGGTAGGGTTGTTAATAATATAGAAGTATAGTAGTATCATAAGACCTACAGTCTAAAGATGTTTAAAATTGCAGTTGAGATTTCTAATTTATCATATGTATCAACTTACAATGTACCCTATGAATATGAATATTTTAAACTCTATCACTCCAATGTCATGAATCATAAATCAAATTATCAATTGATGGGTTATCCCACCCCCTGCATGTGCTACTAAAGCCCGCCATAATTTACTTCCCTGTATCTAGCCGGGGGTACTGGCCGTTTAGGGGTTAGTGTTATCACCTTTTGTTACAAATAAATAAAATTATTGATATATAATGAATATATTAAAATAAAATAAATTCTTAAAGTATACGATTTTTATATATCAAGAAGCAATTTTATTTTTATAAGATGAGTGCTAATTATAAATTAAGTTGATGAAAACAATAATAACTAGAGTTTGATGATAATTTAAAACAATTCTCTTACATAAGAGTTAAAAATGAATTTTACATAATTGAAAACTTTTTAAAATGATATGGCATGCAAAAGTTATTTATTATACTACATGTTGGTTTTTTGCTATATATATTCTATCAAGTGGCAACCTCCCATTATATATATTCTATCAAGCTTGTTGGGATAGAGATCGTATGTAGGGACATTAAGCACACATAAGATCAAATTGTAGCTATGTACACTCCTAGTCCAATTCAGATCCTACTTGGGATCCAGATCATTAACGTCAATTTGGGTCGTCGAATCTTAAGTTCTTAAGACCCGGATCACAATTTTAACTACTATGTTTACAATGCTTGGTGCATTCAGTTCATTCCTGGTTGGTTATCTCATGGCTCTTGACTAATGAACAAGTTGCACTATGATTATAAAATTGGCTGATTGACAATTTGCCTTATTCAAGTTATTCACTTGTGAACATCAAAAACTATAACATCTTTCTTGTGTCACATAATCAGTCTTAATCCAAATCAGTCAATTTATTTGAATAAAAAACTTTTTCATCTTTATGCTAAACTAAGAGATCTTTCCTATTTGGACTTTTCTTTCATTATGAGCTAAAATAATTGATAATTTATTTTGATTTTAATTACAATCAGGCAAGATAAGTTGAACCAAAGTGTTAACCAATATGTTATGCGATTGAATTAGTTTAAGAAATATTCTCATCATGATGTGATGGATGGATTATAGGCTTTAGTCATACAATCCTTATGAGAGATTGGCTAGGTTTTTGTATCAATATAAAGGTTAAGCCTCCTTTCTAATGCAGAACAAAAATTGAACCAACTCACACAAAGCACTGAAACCAAATTGATACAACAGGTGAAATAATTATCTCAGACAAAACAATTAAAACTCACACAAGGACCCTTTTATTAAACTGAAAAATAATTTACAGTGGGTGTTTATGACCCTTTTATAGAATAAATAAAGGAGCTAGTCTTGCAAATTCTCCTTAAACAAGGTCCTAATTTATCTAAACAAATATAGCAAACTTTTAAAAATTGATCTATTGTATTATTCTCTCCAACCAAGGAGCACTCATTAGCAACTTTCTTTAGTTGCCATTTTCAAGTGTAAGGAGCAATTGCTTCACCAACTTAATTAAGTATGGGCTCTTCTTCCCTTTGTTGACTTGTCCAATGAGTGATGTATTTTACAAAACCGCAGTTAGACCTGCTATATTATATGAAGCTGAATATTGGCTATGACTCGAGCACATGAGCAGAAGATGAGAGTTGTAGAGATGAGGATATTAAGGTGGATGTGCGGACATATGAGGATGGATAGAGCATTAGAAAGAAAGTCGGAGTTGCATCTATTGCGGAAAACTCTGAGAGACACGTTTAAGATGGTACGGACATGTACTTAAACACCAATAAATGCTCAATTAGACGATGTGAAACTATGACAAACACACATATCAAACGAAGAAATGGAAATGGAAGACCAAAAAAGACTTGGTTAGCAACAGTAAAATAAGATAAAATTTATTTAAATATAGATGATGATATAGTAGGAGATAAAGCTCAATGGTGTAAAAGGATCCATATACCCGACCCCACCTAGTGAGATAAAGTTTGGTTGTTGTTGTTGTATTATGATTTCATGAGAAATTGAGAATTGACTTATTTTCTTCCTTTTTAGTTACTCTCTCCAAGAGGTGCCAAGAGGTGGAATGCCCTCTTTGTGTCTCTCCTTGAAAAATCAGCATAAACAGGCAGATTTAAATATCTCCCATAAATTAGCATATCTTTTAATTTGAAATTTAACTATCGTTTAAAAAGTTGGCAAGTTAAACAAATAAGCATTAAACTTAATTTTCCCACTAAACTAGACAGTGAAATGAATATCAATACTTTGAAAGAGTCATTATGAATATAAAGTAGAGAGGCTCTTCGAGCGAATAGATGCTTATCCATCCATTCGCACAATCTCTTAGCATAACAAATTGCACACATGAAATTTGTATAAGCAAGGATTAAATTGAAGAGCTTCAAATAATTCTAGCGAATCACAGTTACATTGAGTGTTGATTATGACCCAGATAACAAACCAAGATGGAAATGCCACCATTGTATGTTTTTAAATAAAGCTTTTGAAATTACCCAGCAAATTTATGGACTGTCCATCTGAGACAGTTGACCATGACCTTGGAAATCAATTAATGTAATAGGCCTAAAATCGTTCTGTTCTGAAGTGGCCACCTTCTTTGGATGAGAGACATGTAGTAGTCATTCTTTCGGATGCATATAAGTGCGAATGATTGCAGAAGTTCTGATAGAGTTCACAAAAGAACTTGTCGCATACTGGAAAATTAAAGTGCCTATCTCAAACAAATTATTGTAAAATTCAGTTTTAGAAGTAGATTTTGTCATTAGAAGTGCTTATTTGTACTGTACCACGCTCTCAAGTGGCTTTCATAACTTCTCATGATGTTAAATGGATGGAACCTTAGCTCTAACCATGATGTTATCTTTGTAAATTTTAGGAAAATACATTAAAACTAACACTGTCCTTCGTTCCTATTGGATACACAAACTTATTTATTGCAATCACATACAAACACTTTAGTTTGGTTCTTGAATCAAATTAATGTGATAGAAGTGGATGGACAGCTGAATGAGACATCTAGTCAACTTATTTTAAGTCCAAATAGTTTTTTAAAAAAAAATTCTCAATAAAAGTTCTTCCAAGATAGGAGGCATGAATCCTGATCCTTGTGATTAATCAACAGATTGCCTGTAAAACCTCCTGCAAATCCTTGTTGGTGTTAATCGCTAAAGAAAGTCCATTCCGGTCAAGAAACCCTTGTCCTTTAGGAAGAGGGACAGATCAAATGAGGATGACAAAGAGGGGAATTTTTGCACTAAATGAATGGGAGGAAGAGAGGAAGAGGGAGAGAGAAGAACAAGAGGGAGGGACTTTACAAGTGAGAGGAAGAAGATTAGGAAGAGAGATATCCAGGAAAGTAATTTAATAAATATTATTATGTAAGACTGGCTTGTTCATCCACTTTTGTCATATAAATTTGATCGAGAGATCAAAACTAGATAGTTATGTTCGTCTATGTAGTTACAACCAAAAAAGCAATATGTACCCTTTTGAAACATAGAATATAGTTTCCTATGATTTAATGCATTTACTTGTAATTGTTTGTATTACAAGTTTGCTGCCATATTTTGTAGATAGACAGTGCAAATTCATTAATCCAATGCTTTTTAACTTGTTGATTTCCTTCCGGAGACTAGTTTCTCGCTGCCATTGTAAGTTTCTAAGAAATTTTCTCTTCTTCTTGTTCATAGGCACAAAACTTTCAGGATGGTAGCGAAATCTTAAAGCTCGTCGACAACAGGATGGGAAGCAACTTCTCCCCAGAAGGAATCAAGGCATTCATGTGGCTAATTGCATGGTGTCTCAACTCGCCGAGCGAGGAACGCCCGTCCATGAGATTCGTTGAACTGGAACTTTGCCGGATTCATGAGAAAGAAATGAGCTTGACTACTGTCATGGGCGAAGGGACTACTACTGTGACCCTTGGGAGCCAGTTATTTACTACCTAATGGCAAAGGGGGGCCGCCTTTCAAATGTACATCAGTTCATTTAGCATTGTTGTGAAACTATTGTATCTGTATCAGCTGCAAGTTGTGAATAAGCCATCAGCTGCATATTCATTTATTATTATTATTATTTTTTTTTTTTTCTGTTTTATGTTTTTGTTCTTGCCACATATATTTGTATAGCATTGCTGTGGATAAAAATGTGTGATATTATGTGATCATCAATGTGGTTGAACTTGGAGAAAATCAAAATACCCTGCACAGGGTTTTCTTCTATGTACTCTACTGCTTCACTAGTCTTGTTGTGCCACTTCATTTTCATTCATTATGGCATTTCACATTTTACTTTTCAAAATTATTCTTATTTTGCTACAATATGAACATTTCAATTTTGATCAATAGAAATAAATTGTATTGTAGTAGCTATAATTTAGAATTGTGTTACAACTATAATCAATACTAATAATACTGAGTTGTAGCAATTATAGTTTATAACTCTTGTAATATAGATGTTCCATTTTTAGTTAATATGTAAATTTTGATCAACATAGGTCAATATTATATTATAGCAGCTATAAATCATAGCTGTTATAACATAAATAAAAAAATAATGCTCTCTCGAGGCGGTGTGATGGTTAAAACATGAAAGATTATCCTATTTTATAATATAAATAATTTATTTTCAATCAATGCTAATTAGTATTATATTGTAATAATTACGAGATTATAACTACTATAATTGTATAGTTGCAAATGTCAAGAATAGCTATTATAATATTTTCATGAATACTAGTTAATATTATATTATAATAGCTACTTGATCATTTTAACACCTATGAACACAACTGTAAAATTATAATTGTTATAATTTCGTAACAGTCAACCCGTAGCCTACAACAGGGTAAAAAAATTAGTTTTGGAGAGGCGAGATCAGTGTTATCAAACTCGCGAGTAAACTCGTAAACTCGTACAAAATCGAGAGTTTACTTACGAAAATCGAGTGAAATCGTGACAAAATCGTGTATTAAAGTAAAATCGGATCAAAATCGTAAAATCGTACTTAAACTCGTAAAAACGCGATTTTTGGGACGATTTTATCGATTTTGTGTTGTTAATAAAACGGAGTCATTTTGGACAAAAAGATGTTATTTTGGTGAATGCGGAAAAAGATTTTGTGTTTTCATGGCAAGTATTTGGTTGTTTGAAAGTTTAAAACTATGAATAATTTATGATTTTGATTAAAATGTTTTATATGCAGATTTATGTTATAATTTAGATTGAAATATTAAATGATCAATTAAAAAGAATATGTCAGGTTTCTTTTAAAACAGATTTAAAGTATGATGTAAAATCTTACGATTTTACGATTCGATTTTACGATCCGATTTTATAAGAGCTTCAACGATTTCACTTAAACTCTCGATTTTGACAACACTGCCTCACATCGATTTGAGTCGCCTCAGTCACGAATAAATAGGGAGAGTATATATGTATATATATACCTGAGCAGCGATGGACGACACCTAAGCCGGATAATCTGATACGGTTAAAAAAATTCTTTCTCTCTCTATCATTTACATGCAATTTTTTTTCTCTCTTATATACAAAGTGGTGTTGATTTATAGTTGGTGCTTATTTGTAATCAACAAGAGAGAAAAAATTACATGCAAATGAGAGGAAAAAATAAATAAAAAAAAAGATTTGACCGTGTTAGATCATCAACGTTAGATGTCATCCATCCTTACTCAAGTAAGAATGTGCAAGGTATCATTCTTGTGTGTATATATAATTTAATTAAAAAAAAATTAATATCCATTTAAATATAAACCCTAAATATATTATTATACCTGGTAAGTTTTTAAAATTTATTCATTTTTATTTTTCTTTTAACTTAATACTATAATACAATTAGAAAGTATAAACCCTTGAGGTAAATATTAAAATTTTACCGAATATATAAACTAATTAGGAAGCTTAAGTTAAAAAAAAAATTAACATCCAAAATTTGTTCGTTTTTATTTTTTTTAATTTAACATTATAACCTAATTAGAAAGCCTAAACTAAAATTTTATCGCTTGAATACTATAAATCAATTAGGAAGCTTGAACCCTAGAGGTAAAAAGTTTTAAATAAAATTTTTGGATTATAGTGGTAAGTCAACAGAAAAATTAAAAA
>JBAMIE010214726.1:0-10058 GCA_037177295.1 Kaempferia parviflora
CTTATATTAACATTATACTATATGATTAAATATATACAACATATGCGTCCATATGTTATAACATATATATATACTACAGTACTAATACATTAGTCTCGTTGTCCAAAATCCAACAGTGGAGTCCAAAGGAGATATTCCCATGAGGGATGTTCTCGTTGGCTTGGGTAACGAGCTGCGGGCATTCCCTAGTGGGATGCTCTTGTGCCATTCATAAGCTGTAGAGTGTGAAGACTAGTAGGGGTTTATTTAAGAAGGTACCTTTACCATTAAATATTTGTGAGGACTTAGGCTTTTCGGGATGTATCCAGCGGAATTGTTCTCAATCTTTTACTTTCAGGGTCCGTGAGGACTTAGGCTTTCCAAAGATGTACCAAGCTAGATTGTTCCCAATCTTTTACCCTCCGGGTCCATGACGATTTAGGCCTTTTGGGGATGTATTCAGCTGGGTTGTTCTCAGTCTTTTACCTTCAGGGTCCATGAGAACTCAAGCTTTCTAAGGATGTACCTAGCAGGATTGTTCCCAATCTTTTACCTTTGGAGTTCATGAGGACTGGTACTGTATTTTAGTCTCCAAGTCAAATCTGGTTATCGTTAGAGTCACAGTCACGGGGACTCCCTTAGCATGTACCGCGAGGCGTATCAATAACAAGTTTTTGATCATGTAAATTTATTCAGCGCCAATATTATTGGCTTATAATGCACCCATAAAAAGGAGGCTAAAATTCATTTGTTCAGGGAATATACACCACTAGAACCGATCTTGGACTTGCAACCCCAGGATATTGAGCTTTTGGACTGTACATAAAAAAGACTTCTGAAATTAAATTGGTCACTCCCGATCAGATGTTAGTTCGGCGATTTTATGCCACTAGAACCGGTCTCAGCTGAGACTTCTAATTAGGTATGATAATTGCGAATTGCATGAACCTCCCCTACTTGTCATTGCCTCAGGAGCCATCTTCTTTGACATAAAGTACACAAACGGACAAGAATTTATTATAATTTAAGCAAGCACGGGGAAATAGGGAAGATCCAGCTCTTGTTTTTGTCCTCGTGCTGTTGTTAACTAGTTAAATCAAAGATTCAAATTAAGGCCTAAATCGAAAGATCCTTGCGCTACAAATAGAGCAAATGGTAGGACTACAAATGCTTACTAGATGGCTCGCCTACTGCTACCTGTTGGACTACTACATGCTGTTGCAACATTGGCAATGGCGAGGCCACCTGACCTTGCTATTACTGACGCTGCACGCCCACCTTCGTCTTCCCCCTCATCTTTGGAGGTAGCAGCTGCACCGCTGCTATCACTGGAGGCAAGTCGGCAGGACAAGTCAATCGCCGGAGCTGAAGTCATTCTGGGGGGGTTTGCCATTGCTGCTCTTGCTGTGATATATTGCTACATTAGGGTCACTAGGCAGCATGCTGACCGATAAAAGGAATAGTTTATGACACCGATCGATTGCTTGATTAGCAATTTGAAGTATACTTTGTGTTTAGTTTGTTTAGTTTGGTAGTTAAGCAAATATTGTGAAGCAGAACAAGTATCATGTTGTAGTGCCCCTCTCCCATCTTCAGTCAATAACACTTTGGAAATATTACCCCCCTCACCCTCAGGCCCTCAGGCCTCGGGCACGTTGCAGCCCGGATTAACAAAAAAAAAAAAAAAAATCTGATGAAGATGAATGAACGTTTTTAAAGTTTAATCACGATTTTATTTCTTTAATTTTATATTCAAATATATTATATTAATATCTATCATTCAAATTGTATGTTAATAAGTATGTAATATGTGCTTTAAGATTTCATTAATATTAGATTACCGTTACTATGTTATTGTCAAAATATCTGAATTTATTAGCAACTAAGTGATTTAATCGATAATTTTAAAAAAGGTATTTAATGTTAAATAAAATTTCAAAATAATCTTTTAAAAAATATCAAAGTTTAAGGGGCAAAATAAAACCTTTCGTATGACGTAACCAATCGATGCTCATCCTCTTTGCGATCTGCTCTCCGATTTTCGGATTCACCGCGAAAATCTGCGAGCACCCTGCGGCAACCGAGGTCGGTTTGTTCCGTCTACGATCGGCGTGAAACGAGGGAGATCTTTTTTGTTTTTGTTTTTCCTTCCTAATTTTTCCTAATTTTCCGCAGTGCAAACCCTAGTTTTTCTGCGATTGTCGCTCTCGCAAACCCTAACCTTCTTTGGGGCGATTCATGGGAGGGCACGGAGGGCTCAACATCCTTCCGCAGAAGCGGTGGAACGTCTACAACTACGATAACCGCGAGAAGGTCCGGAAGGACGAGGAGGCCGCCGCCCGCGAGGAGCAGCTCCAGCGGGAGCAATCCCGCCGCCGGGATGCCGAGTTTCGTCTCGATCGTCTGAGGGTTGCCCGTGGAATTCACCACCAGAAACCTACCCCGGTTGACGATTCTCATCACTTCAACCTCTTCGAAGGTCTTACTGATTTCCCTGCTCTCGGAGGTGCCCGGGGAGAGGAGGCCACTCGCTTCGGCAAGAGATCCAAGAAAGGTGAGGCTGAAGATAGTGGTACCAAGAGTTTTAAGAGGCAGAAGGGAGAGGAAAGGTCAGCTCCAGTGGCTCCGGAGGACGAAAAGTATAAGTTAGGGTATGGATTGATTGGAAAGGGGGTAAAGGCACCGTGGTATCTGTCAGCACCTTCAACCATGTCGAAGGATGCAGATGATAAAAATGGGATTTCCTCAGTTCCAAATGGATCAGCGAAGAAGAATTCCGGGAAAAAGACTATAGAAGAGTTGCGGGAGGAACGAATGATGCGGGAAAATAAAGAGAAGGAGAGGGAGCTCGAGCTTCATTTAGCTGCAAGGTACAGAGGGTTTTCGAGGTAAGACATGGGTTAAAGATTGTTCCTTTAAACAGGACTTACGAATTGCCCTTACCAAATTGTTTTCAAGTAGTGGTTTGGTATTAGAGATTTCATACTTCACTAGTTTTCTCTTACAAGTTTATTTCCATTTTATTTTTCTAATGCTTGCGGATATTTAGAAACTTGAAAGGAAATCCAATGTGGAGTGCATCCTCTTCCTAATCTACTGAAGATGAGCTTGTTAGTTTTGAACAGTTGTTTAAAAAATGAGGTCCCTTAGTAGATCCTCTTGTTATTCTGGAGTCTTTGTGCAGTTCGATTGCCCATTGGTCTAATGGAACATTTGTAAAAGGATTTTTCACATTTAAAGGCTAAAGAAGTTTTCTGCAATGTGTTTTAGACATGGTGGAAAATATAGGAAGTCGATGGTTGGGAAAAAAAATCCATGCCATTTTCAAACATCTAACTAACAATGCAAAAGTATTGTATGATAAAACTAGGTCATTGCTTATACTGCCTCCAGAATATCTAACAGTGTATCTTTAAAAAATGGAAGACAATGATAGATGGAGTTTAACAATTTATGAGATGCAACGTGTGTTGGGTTTTTGATAGTGATGAGGATATTTTATGTATGTATTTTTGTAGTTTTTTAGGTGTCTATCAATGCAGTACCTGGATTGGTATGGACTATTCAAAAACTTAGATATTGGTTGTATTAGATTGGTAGGATTTGAATCAATAGAAAGAAAATTAAAAATGGAAAATTTAATAATTGTAGAAAACAACAAAATAATATTAGCTTAATATGTATATAGGTACTTACATCGATATAGTTTGAATGGCATAAATAGTTATTAGTATTAATAATTCTTTTCTAGTAGAACAACTAAAACAATAAACAATGACCATAACAACAGCTGCATATGACAATAACATATATTGTAATAATTTATATAACTATTATTTGTATGTGCTTTTGTTTTTGTCCAAGTTCATTATCAGCTTTGAAGAGTTATTTACCAAACAAGATAGTAAACCGAATACATATGCATGAGGGAATTACAGCCGCCTTGGCTTTGCTTGGAGAAAATATAAGAAATTGATTTCTTAAAATTTAAATTTTCTTCTTTGGAATTCACAGGTAGTTATTTTCACTCTAAATATGCTGATAAGGGGAAAACTTATTGAGTCGAGACGATCTGCTATAGATCTTAACCATAGTTAATCAAAACAGATGTCAAGGGAAGGATATAGCAGTTGTTTTCTTAGTAGCCTCTTTAGAATTGTAGTCATTTGTTATCTGGTTTGCACAAGGCTAGCAGTGCCATATATTTGTATATAGCAGTTGTTTTCTTAGTAGCCTCTTTAGAGTTGTAGTCATTTGTTATCTGGTTTGCACAAGGCTGGAGCATTCGCCCATGTATTCCTTCTGTTCATAGTATCTTTTCTTGCAGTGCCATATATTTGTATATACGCATGTTTACAGGGCTTCCTATTGAATTACCTAGTAATTACATCTTGTTGGGTAGTGGCCGTTTTTCTTCAGTGGTTTGGTTTGGGACATCTGAATCGATAGTCGTTTATATTACTTGATCAACTGTTTTACATAACAACCAGCATTTATCTATGGCATATAACAACCAGCATTTTTTTTCACCGCAGGACTTTTAAATAAGAAGAGTATAATATACGGCTTTTAGTCGATGTAAAGAGGTGGTGCATCAATGTTCATCCGTCGCCAAGTATCAGTTCCCAGTCATACAAGTTGCTATCTCTGATTGAACGTGTTTGAATAGCCTTGATCTTTTTAAACATGATTCAGAAATTGAAACTTGTAAAGCATTACTGTTTGGTCGTGACCAATCAGTCAGAATTCATATTTGTTATGACAAGTCTTTATTGCTAATCTGAAGTGGATTGTTTAAATAACTTTTTATGGAATTATCAAATAGCGTAGGTTAGTTTTAAAATTACTAAATGTCCACTTTCTATTTTACTTCTTGTCCAAAAATCAGTCTATTCAATTTTTATTTGAAAATCTATTGATTGGTTAATACTAGTTGATAATGGAAAGCAGTCTATTTACTTTTGTATTAGTTTTAGACAAAATATAAATCAATAATAAAATTGGTTGATGAATCAAATGATATCGGATTAATATGAAATTAATTTTAATATATTTGTGATTATATTTATGTTTTTAAATATCAATTTGATCTAAGATATTATTCTACCTTAAACATCAATTTGATCTAAGATATTAAAGTGATTTTTCAAACATGATTATATTTAAAAAAATCTAATTAGTGTTAAAAAAACAGTGCTTTTATTGGGTCGAATTGATGTTTAAGGTTAAATTTATCGAACTTAAAAATTTGATTTTTTTTTATTAATTTGGTTTGGTTTTGATTTAAATTTTTTTTATACAGTTAAATTAAATAAATTGAAATAAAATAAAATGAATCGGTAAATCTTCCAGTAAACAAAGTTAATTTCGGTTAAATATTTTTTAAAAAATTCTGTTAATTTAATTTTTAATTGAATTAATTGATCATTTGGATTATATTAAAAAATTTTAATTTATTGATTTCAACGGAATGCGCAATCGTACACGTATCCATTTAACTCGAATGCAAAGCGATCTGCTCTTTTGATGCTTTCTAAATCGAATTATCATAATTTATGGAGGGGGTAAATATAATTTCGCCATTAGATTAGTAATCTTGAGTCGATTTGGGACCAAAAATTAATTGGTAATAATAATCATAATAAAGAGGAATAAAAGGGCAGCCCACCTTCCCCATTACCACGACGATCGCCCACGGCCCACCCGTCGTCGTCATCGGTAGCTCGACTTCCACGAGGACACAAGATTTCCACTTCCCTTTCTTCCCTCCGCTCCTTTTCTTTCGATTCCTCCCTCACCATCGATTCTCTGTTTGCTTTACCCCTCCTCTCGATCGCTGCGGTGGTTCCTGGCGGAAATTTAAAGGCGAATTGAAGATGAGTTCCGGAGAGTTGCTGGAAATCGATCCCTTGGAGCTCAAGTTTCCTTGTAAGTCTGATACCCTCGCCCTATGTCTTTTTTGTCCGCGTCATATCGTTGGGAGATTCTTTCGGTTCAATGGTTCCTGTTCTGTTCGTTGAGTTTTGGTTTGATTTTTGTCGCGGCAGTCGAGTTGAAGAAGCAGATCTCGTGCTCTCTGCAGCTAACGAACAAGTCGGACAATTATGTCGCGTTTAAGGTTGCGTCTTAGCTTCTTTAACGTTTTATGCCCTTTTTTTTAAGCCCTAGAAAGTTGCAATCTTTAAGCGTTTCGTGCATTCTATTGAGTAAAATTGGAATTTTTTATTTTGGCCTCCATAATAGGTCAAGACGACAAGCCCAAAGAAGTACTGTGTCAGGCCGAATTCGGGGGTCGTTATGCCCCGATCTACATGTGATGTCATTGGTTTGCTGTTCTTGTCTTGGCCCCTAAATTTCCATTGTTAAAAACAAAAAAATGCGGCATTTTTAATCTAGAAAGGGTAATGCCTTGCTTCAGTTACAATGCAAGCTCAACGTGAAGCTCCTCCTGACATGCAATGTAAGGACAAATTTCTTGTTCAGAGTGTGATTGTTGATCAAGGCGCTTCTGCAAAAGATGTCACCACTGAAATGGTAATATTCTTCTGAGATTTGTTGTGCTGCCTTGAGTATTATTATAAATTGACCACTGCTAATCATGTTCAATCTTTGTTTAGTTTGGAAAGGAGTCAGCAAATGCTGTAGATGAGGTTAAATTGCGAGTTTTATATGTTCCACCACCGCAACCGCCCTCACCAGTGCCTGAGGGGTCTGATGAGGGTTCATCCCCTAGGCCATCCCTGTCAGACAATGGAAATCTGAATGCCTCGGAACTACTAGCTGTGAGTATTTATGCTATTAAGATTATTTATTTGTTCACACACACACACACACACACACACACACATTTTATATTTGCCTACATTGTGATATTAATTGATTATAATCACAGGCCACAAGAGCATATGCTGAAGGTATTCAACAAGAAAAACCATCTGAGGTAAGTTAATTTGTTCTGTTTTCAGAATTTTGTATATCTTTCATCAACAAAATTGATAAATCTGCAGCAGACTTTTCATCTTAAAAGACAAATTTTGGGTTTTCTATTGGCTGTTTTATTTTAAACCATGCCTACAAATCTCGCAACTGTGGTTGGTTAAGTTTTCCTTGTCAACTATCTTCTCTAATCTTATGTTTTCACCAAACAGTGCAAGTAGAGTAGTCCTGGTTTCTATTGCCTTTTTTCCCCTGTGCACAATGTATACACATGATCCACTTTTGAGTACCAGGTTGAAATACTTATCCACTGTAATTAGTAAACTTCTCAAGGTGAAACAAAGGTATTTGTGCATGCCATTCATAGTTGAATTTTGTGGTTTGTTATACTTAACTTCTCATATGCTTTGAAAATATTTCTCTTCTCTGATATTACTAAAACGTCTATGAATCTTTGGATGTGTGATGATATTATGATACTTATTAAAGGTTCAAAGTGGTACAATAAAATTCAAAATAACTAACTGCTTAGCTTGAGCCCTTGCTCACTTAAACACCTAAAATGAACCTGACATTCTCCCATGTGGCCATGTGTGACTATAGACATGCAGCACTAAGCCACCTCTTGCTGAAGTGGGTGGGTCCACTTTGATCCCATTAAAGGCTTGAGAGCACTTTGAATTAACCAAATTAGCTAACTACATAGTGATTACTGCCCACATAAACATAAGGACCACAACTCTCTTATGTGGAAATATGAGCCTGGAACACCCTCAACACACCAATGTGGAGAACTCCCAACATGTCCTCTCAAGCCAAAGTTGTGCATAGTTTGAAAATCAGCATTGGTATCAGGACTACTCAATCTAAAAAACCTTAATATAAGACATATTAGATTTATTATCTCTAAGATGAAAATGGAAAATAAACACTTAGTGGCTTCGTGACCGTATGCCTGATCTCTGGACATCCTGCTCATATTCTTCATATCTTTCCACTTTGTTTCTTCTATGTTCTGTAAGGTTTAACTGGATGTTTTTCTGGATTGGCTAGACAATTATGATTCTTAAAAAAATCATCAATTTTGGACCGAGGTGGAAAATCCTTAACCGGTTTCTACTTCTGCTTCCTGATTTATTTATATCTCTATTGAATATGGCCAAATCTAACAAGTGTGTAGTTTTCTGATTGATGTCCCTTTTTTGGACAAAATCAGGAAGGATAATCCTGATCCAATTCAGCTGGTTCGGATACGTGTTGGCCATTTTGATGAATATGGTGTGGTGAGCCTGTTGCCATACCGTGGTAAGATTTGGGTGTATCCCTATCTATTCCAAAACAGCTTGCCACTTGAGTGAGGAACTCTCCACTTAAACACCTAAAGACTCCTTTACTGAGTCCCATATGTGACTACTCGGTGAACCACTCTCAGCATGTGGGATGCTCTTGGATACATTCTCCTACATGGGACAGTGCATGGTTTTGAGTTTAGAAGTTTGCAGGGGTTCTCCACCTAAGTGGTTAGTTATTTTTGGTTGTATTAGACTTCCTTTTGTCCTTCAACCACACCTTGGTATGTGTGAGTTCTTTTAGCTCTAATACTTGGATTCTTCATATTCCCCTCTGTTGTGGTATCAACCACCTGGACACTGGCATTGACAATCTGAGTTGACACCTGGTTCCCTAATTGATCACGTCTGGAGGTTTTTAGAAGCAGCTGTGTTGGACATGTAGATCTACATTCTTGTTGGATAAACTTTATTTGAGTCCGACTAACATAAGTTCTTGAGGGTGTTCCACTCCCATAGTCTCACATGGGATGGTGCTGTGGTCCTTTGAATGTTTGAGTGAAAGGCCCTCACCGAAGATGTCAACTATTTTTCAGATAGATCGAGCTGCTGTTTGGTCTTTAACATTGTATAGAAACCAACTCACAACTGGGATGGGATTGACAGGATCATTTGAGTGTTTAAAGTAAGTGCCTTAGTGGATGTTATATGGAGGGAAATAGATCTGTTTACTGCTGATTACATATGATAATTTTGTGTTTCTGAGCAAATGGAGTTGTAATTAGGTACTAGTCTAGGTAAGCTTGCAGTGGGTGTAGGTACTGTATTAATGTATGTCATTTAATTTACGGTTATAAGAGATAAACCATTTCATATAATGCAGCCAATTGAAGAAAGAAAGGAACAAGTGTTTCAAATGAATTGATGGGGCCATTTGTCATCTAAATATCTTTTTTTTTGCCCTGTAAGTTATGTTGGAAGGACAGGGAGATTGCAAAATCATTGCGTAAATTTCCCATTGTTGCCAGGGTGGATCAAGCATGTTGAAAAATCAAAGAGAGTTCATCCTTGTTCCAACTTGTCTCTATTTTGAGTTAGTTATTACTTATGAGGCCGACCAATATGCATTTATATTAGGCTGTACTTCAAAATTAGGAGAAAAATACCATTGGAACAACCACCAAGTTCTAATGTTGCAACTTGCAAGGTCTACAGAGTACAGCCTGATAGCCCATGCTCACATAATCTCTTTTGACAAAACTTAAATGCCACAGGAGTTGCTGCGCCAAGCTACTCTTCTAGGATAACTTCTGATCTTGTCATCTTTGTTGGAATTTTTAGGATTGAGGTGGCCTACACTGACACCACAGTTGGCTTGTTGTTCAAGCTTCTTTTCTTAAACCATTTGCCCATCCTTGGCAAGTAGTAGCTCATATCCCCTCAACAGACCAAGTTCAAAGCATTTTTATGCAACTTGTCCCCTCTAGATCCATTGCTCTCTTCCTGAAATTCAGAGGATTTTTAATGTTCTTTAACCATGATAAACCCAAGTCTCCAAGGAACATTGCTTATTATCCCTTAATTATGATGGATTTGACATTGTTATTCTAGCTAACTTTGTTTAACTGCACTCCTTGTCTCCTTGGGTTGATCTCCATGCTTACGACACCATTAGTTTGCTTAATTCCCCCAACCTTAGATTGACATGTGCTATTAGGCCCCCCTAGTCCTCCCTTTAAAAATTTAGACTCTAAGTTTATTGTTGCGTCCTAAGGGCACGTTTGGTACCATGTAATCTGCCATGTAATGTAATCGAGATTACATTACGAGGCTGATTACTTTGTTTGGTATTAA
>JBAMIE010214736.1:0-10058 GCA_037177295.1 Kaempferia parviflora
ACCAAATCTCCGTGGGATCGATATTTTATTACTTGACGACAACCGTGCACTTGCGGAATGTGCCTATCAGGTAGTCGAAGGATCATTCCTCATTCTCTCTTTGAATTACTCGAAACAATTGACTAAAAAAAAACCATTCTTTAGAGGGTAGTCTGTCATCATAGAACAAGCATAACATATATTCATTCATTTATCTGGATAAAGGGCAAACATGCACATCAAGTTTATACATTCCATTCTAAACATTGAGGTTGTCTCATTGGTTGAAATGAGGTTAAAAGTGTGCTACGTTCCAAAGTGAGGCAAAAGAGTGTCTGAGCTAGAGAAATTTGATGCCTTGCACGTGTCCCAAGAGAGCCTCAATTGGAAACTGAGTTTCCATTCCGGCGCCTCTTGCCCGGTGTTGCTTAACATTAGTGGGTTTAGTTGTTCTATGTTGTTTTAATTCTGTTGTTGTCGGTCACCCTGGATGCCGGAGGCGTCCTTGGGGGTGATCCTGTAAGAATTGTGGGTTCATCCGTTTTCTGTTGTTGTCCATGACCCCTAGATGCCAAAGGCATCCTTGGGGTGAACTCGTAGTTCTTTTGGGATGGAGACGACGGAGTTAGTCCGTGTATTTTCTTTCCTTTTGTGTTGCTATAGGAACGACTCTATTGATTCCTGGGATCAACTCCAATTTATACAAACCTTGTATACGTGTCTTCCATCCAATGGTTGTTGCACTTTGTTGTTTTACCAATATTCAAAGTGCTGTTGTCTTCCATCCAAATAGTCAACTCCTTCAATGTGCTGTTTTTATTTTTTATAATCATGATCTTAGTTAATGATTTTGAGGAGTTTTCTAATTATATATATATATGCTCTAACTTAAAAGGGAATGAGTCAATATGGTTATTGGTGCAATGGATTTAATCCTACACTGCTTTGTGGTTTAAATGTGTCATTAGACCTTATATATTGCCTTATAATAGGCATCTTTAATCAATGCAATAGAATATTGGCTCTTCAAGCTTAATTGTTGTCTTTTTTTCTTTATTAGCTAAGACTAATAGTCTAAGATTTGAAATATGGAATATAGGAACCCTCACTAGTAAATCAATGGAGGTAGTAGATACTATGGTTAGGATTAGTATTTTGTGTGTACAAGGGACAAAATGGATAGGTGAGAAGGCAATATGATAGAGAACTCGAGTTTTAAGTTATGATACACAGGAAAGAGTAAATAAGAAATGAAGTGAGTATTGTTGTAGATATTTCGTTAAAGGATGAAGTTGTAGAAGGAGTCAGAAAAGGGGATAGAATTATAATCCTTAAGATAATAGTGGCGAAAGAAACTATGAACATAATTAGTGTATATGCACCGCAAGTAAAATTAGATGAAACTACAAAATTAAGGTTCTTGGATGACTTATATGAAGTATTACAAAATATTCCGCCAAATGAAATAATTTTAATAGAAAGTGAACTAAATGACCATATTGGAATGAAAAATTAGGAATATGCACGAGGTTGTGTTTAGAACAAGAAATGAAGAAGGAAAAATTATATTAGATTTTGCGATAGCATATAACCTTATATTAGCTAATATGTTTTTTAAGAAAAGAGAAGAATACTTAGTCACATTCAAAAGTGGGTATAATAAATTGTAAATTGACTTTTTTATAGTTAGAAGAGGGATATAAAGATTTTGTAAAGATTGCAAGGTCATCCCTAGAGAGGTTAGGAGTGTTGGATATATATGGCTCAAGCATAGTATCAATAGAAAGAAAATCTATATGACTTCTAAAATTAAATGGTGAAAGTTAAAGGATGGGAAGCAAAATATATTGAAGGAGAAGGTAGAAGTACAAACATGAGGTGAAATATACGGTGACTGTAATATGACATGGGATAAGATGGTATCAAAGTTGAAAATAATAGCTAAAAGTGTACTCGATGAGTCAAAGGGACATGCACCACTAAGTAAGAAATCTTGATGGTGGAATAAGAAAGTACAAGAGAAAGTGACGTAAAAATGAATCGCTTATAAGGAATTATATATTTATAAGAATGAAGAAAACTTAAAAAGTATATAATGACCAGAAAGAGGCTAAGAAAATAATGAATGAAACAAATAATGAAAATTTTGAAAAATTATATCAAAAATTGAATACAAAAGAAGGGGACATTTATAGAATAACTAAAGTGAGAGAAAAAAGACAAGAGTTCTTAGTCAAATAAAATGTATTAAAGATAAATGTAATAAGGTACTAGTAAACGATGGAGAAATAAAAGAGCGGTGGAAGAAGTATTTTCATAACTTTTTAATGAATGTTTAGGTGACCAACTTAACTTAGGTAATTTAAGTAGGTCAAATGAGTATAAAAATTTAAATTTTTATCGTAAAATTCAAACTTCAGAAGGAGAACAAGCTTTGAGAAAAAGTAATAGAAAAAAGATTAAGGAAACCACGGTGATCAAAAATCAATTTGAGTTCATGCCTCGAAGGTCGACAATAGAAGTTATACATCTTTTTAAACAACTAACTGAAAAATATCAGGAGAAAAACACGATTTACACATTATATTTGACTTAGAAAAAGCTTATGATAGAGTTCTAAGAGAAATTATATGAAAAATTCTAGAAAATAGAGGTGTTAGCGTAGCATATATTGAACTAATTAAATATATGCATGCGGATGTAACGACCATAGTAGATACTTCAGCTGGAGTAACTTAAATATTTCATCAAGGATCAACTCTAAGTCCTATCTTTTATACTAATTATGGACGAACTCACCCTACACATTCAAGACATGGTACTGTGGTGCATGTTATTTACAGATGATATTGTTTTAATAGATGAAACACAATAAATGCTAAACTAGAATCTTAACGGAAAACACTAGAATGGAAAAGTTTTAGGCTTAGTAGAATAAAGATAGAATATATGAAATTTAAGTTTAGCAATATTAGACGTAAGACAATTGTTAAGATAGGAGATGATGAGTTGTCCGGAACCGAGAGCTTTAAATATTTAAGATTATTTTTGCAAAACAAAGGAGGGATTGAGAGAGATGTCTTACATAGAATACAAACAGGATGGTTGAAATGGAGGATAACGTCGGGTGTTTTATGTGATTGTAAAGTACCTTTAAAATTTAAAGAAAATTATATAAAATTGCAATTAGACTTGCTATGTTATATGGAGCTGAATGTTAGGCTATAACTCGAGCACATGAGCAGAAGATGAGAGTTGCAGAGATGAGGATGTTAAGGTGGATGTGTGGACATACGAGGATGCCAGGATGGACAGAATAAGTGAGAGCATTAGAGAGAACGCTATAGTTGCATTTATTGAGGGAAAACTCCGAGAGACACTATATACTTAGACGACTAATAAATGCTCCAGTTAGACGATATGAAATTATGACAAACACGTATATCAAACGAGAAGGAAGAAGGCCAAAAAAGACTTGGTTATCAACAATAAAATAAGATAAAATTTATTTAAGTATAGATGATGATATAGTAGGAGATAAATATCAATGACGTAAAAGGATACATATAGCCGACCGTACCTAGTGGGATAAGATTTGATTGTTATTTGTTGTTATTGTATCTTGCATATGCATATATTCACTATTGGAATCTGAAAGGGTAATGTTTTGACATAGATTACTTGAAATTATTGGTGAGGTGGCTGCTATCTGTAACCCACATGGAACCAACCATTGTTGGAGTTTTTGATTGAGGTGTAATTTTTATTATTATTATTGTTTTTCTTCAATCTTTTAATAATCCGAAATGCTTCTCTGTTAAGTCTACATTGTAAAATTAAATTGATTTCTTTTTTCTTGTAATTTTTTCATCTGTGAGATGGAACATCAAGTTAGCTATTTAACATTTTTCTATTTATCTAATAATTTGTTTCTTTATCCTTAGGAAGACAAGTCTTGTAGTTTTTCAGGCCTCAGTATCGAAGGTGTTAGCTTCAATCAGTTAGCATACTTTATATTCGCTCCAACACTTTGTTATCAGGTATGTCAATTGGCTGTACATTCACTTATCTTTTTACTAATGAATTCCAAAGAATTAATTTCCCTACTGGTATGCAATACAATATGAAGTTTTCTTTTTTCACTCTAAAAAACTCCTTGTTGGTTCTCTATTTTCCTTAAGATCCAGCTAAAATGCCTTCCCTAGCTAAACTTAATGGATGTTTGATTAGATATATTAACTTCTAAAGGGATTCATCCCATGTATTGACTTATTCAAAAACCCTTATTTGATTTTACAGAGTTGCCATCAGGCCATATTAGTCCCAAATATTTGGAGTTATTATGTTACTGGAGTCATCTAGTTATACCATTTGTGGGTTTAGTCCCCCACTAGGAGTTTCAGCTATAGCGTACCATATTGGTCCTATATGTATCCTGTTGTAATTGTCGTCTCTTAAGAATAACAAGACGCTAACTCATCCCCTTCAATAAATACAAGTAGAAAGTATTTCCTAATCTGATTTTCCATTTTAGTTGTATGTCTTATGATATTCTCTTTATCTTACTTTCTACCAGTTTCATCTTCTTGTACTCCTAAATCCAGAGTAAAAATCATTTTTGTAGGTATAATCTTTACTGACATAAGCTTGGTCTACTAACAGCTATACTGATGTTGATTTCCTATGATTCTGACGTTGTATAGCAAAACTATCTCCGCACAATGTCCATTAGAAAGGGTTGGGTAACCCGTCATCTTATTAAGTGGGTGATCTGTACAGGTGTAATGGTCTTTATCATTGAGCAAGTAAGCCATTGTTTTGGTTGCTAGTACTTTATTTTCTTTTCCCTTTCTGAAATCTTCAAATACTTCATATAACTTGATTGCTTTCCTTGTTTCCTTCTGCTAGTTCGGATTCTCTGTCGTAAAATCATCGTGTCTCCATGTCCCTTAGCCGATTGGGCGGGTATGATATCTTCGTGATGTGCACAACATCTTTGAGATATGATTTGACCCGTCCGATCAGCGAGGGGACATAGGGACACGATGATTTTAAGATAGAGGATCCGAAATATTCCTCCTGCAGTTTATGAATCCATTGTCAAGCAGTTTAAACATCCCTTAAAAGTGAATCTTTTGTATGCTATAGAAATATAATTTTTTAAAACTTTTAATAAAATTTTAATCAATTTAATAAAAAATTTAAAAATCTCAATACTTATTTTTAAAAATTATTTAATTGGTTTAATTGATTTTCAAAATTTTAAATTGAAATTGAATCGAAATAAGTAAAATAATTGATATATATATATATATATTTTTAAAAAATCTAAATTGAAAATTTAAATTAATTAAATTCTATCAGTTGAATTTAAAATTTATTTATTTCTAATTTCACCCAATTGGACTACGAAAGAAAATAAAACGATTTATTTATGTATTTATCTCCATTACATTTTAAAATTATTTTATGCAAAAAAGGGCTCAGATGTTCACAAACAAATTTACCATGGAAAAATAGAACTGAAAATTTGCGAAAGCAAGAAAGGCGGTCTGGTGCAAGTAGACTGATGCACACTGAGAATAATGAAAATAATATGGTCCCAATCTAGCAAAATTTTACCAAAAGCAAAGAATAATGCACTGCGTACGCGAACAGAGAAGATGGTGAGGATCGCAAGCAAGGCGAACTATAATTGTCCCTCTTCCCTCTTCATCGATCTGTAGATCTTTTAGATTTTTTCTTTTTTCTTCTTCCTTTTCTTTTTGCCCCTTCTCCTACCATTCAGTCTCTGCCTCTCAGTCAATCCAACAGCAACGCCCAACCACCTCAAGATTTCATCTCTTTCCGTTTCCTTCTGCAGTGTTCATTCTTGTTCACGGCCCCAATCGCATCGCCCTTGCAGTCGCATTGCATTTGTTGTAATTCGCGGGGGTGAAGAGAGCTTGCTTGCCTACTCGATTTCTTTTTCCCGTTTTGTGGTCTTTGTTTTATTTATTTATTTATTTATTTATTATTATTATTATTTTTTTTTGTGCTTGGACTTCATTAGGTTTTGAATTTGGCAGAAAAGTTATGTTCTGTGTGCCAGTTATGGAACCACGAGTTGGGAACAAGTTTCGCTTGGGTCGTAAGATTGGGAGCGGCTCCTTCGGGGAGATTTATTTAGGTTTTTCTATATCTTACCTTCTCTGGATGTAGTTGTTGTGATCTTAATCGAGCCTTTAATTTTTGTTATTTTAATAACTTTTTCCAGGTACTAATGCTCAAACGAATGAAGAAGTAGCCATCAAGCTGGTAGGCATCTCTATCTGGCTTTTCTGTGTCGTTCTTGTGCTAAAGTAACAGAACAATGTCAGGGGAAGTTCTGCTTATACTTAGAGTCCTGTTTGAATTTTGAACTGATAATGCATATTTTGTATAGCATAAATCTGGTAAGATGAAAGTGGAGATAGGTAATTCTTCATGTAAAACATAGACTGTACTAAAAAAATTATCACATTGCGTGTTTGTTTTTAACTTGAATTTGGTATATCAAACAGGTACATCACTTTGTAGGATAATTTTAACACTGGTTATCTAGGTCTAATGCGACCTCAACCTTTTCCATTGTGACTTGGGACTTGCATAGCTTTGCATATTATAAAATTAGAAGTGCTGAATTAATTAGAGTGGAAGGTGAAAGGGTAGAAGGAGATCAGAGAAAATCTTAGTCAAAGTAATAAATAATTATTTAATTAATTAGAACATTAATGTTATATGATAGCCTTACATTGAACTCAATGGAGGGATGAGATTAATGTAGCTGACCTAAAATTATTCAAACAAACACCACTTGACACTGATGGTAGGTCGGATTGTGTCTAAAATGGTAGGATTTGAAGTTCTAATATTGCTGATCAGTTAACAATATGGTGAGAATAGGAGTCTCCAAATTCAATGCCTATAGTGAATTTGAAGGTCTAGATGGATCTGCTGCACACTAAAACAATAATTCACACTGTAGAAGAGTAGCCTGCATTGAGGATGGAAGATTTCGCTTGTACTTTTTTTACCTAAATAATTTCCATTTTATTTATCATTCATTCATTCTGGATAAGTAATTTGGTCCTTAATTAATCATTTTCAGTTGTATTTGCTCTTATGTATGAATCATTAGTAGTTCATTCCTGGGAGATGTTCCATTGTCCAATGAATTATACCTACAAACATTATTATTACTCATCTCAGATTAAGTTGATGTTGTGATATATGGAGTAACTCATGACTATCATGTGCCTGTTGTAAGATATGAAGAAATTCATAACCATCTTTTGTGGTCTCATTGTAAAATGTATCTCATCTTTTCAATAGTCTCACTTCAGTGATTTTGATTGTCACAGTATATTTTCCAACCTACTTTTTTGAGAATTTACTGTAATCATCCTGCATTTTTGTATTCCTTTTTGGTGCATCGAAAGGTTATGATGATGGGGTTTGGTTTTATCAGGAAAATGTCAAGACAAAGCATCCACAGTTGCAATATGAATCAAAACTTTACAGAATCTTGCAAGGAGGAAGTAATGAACATTTTATACTTTTCTTCTTCAAGATAAATACATGCATGGTCATGATTGGCTTCAAATTGTTTAATCCTATTATGGTAGCTGGCATTCCCAATGTGCGATGGTTTGGCGTAGAAGGGGATTATAATGTTCTTGTTATGGATTTATTGGGTCCAAGCCTCGAAGATTTGTTCAATTTTTGCAGTCGAAAACTCTCTATGAAGTCTGTCCTGATGCTAGCTGATCAGATGGTATTTCTATCTTTTTATGTTACTTGTTTGCTTTTTGTTATCTTTCTTAACCTTTGCTGAATTCTTTTCTAGATCAATCGTGTGGAATATCTTCACTCCAAATCTTTCCTGCATCGAGATATCAAGCCAGATAACTTTTTGATGGGCTTGGGGAGGCGAGCAAATCAGGTGTCTCACCAAGTGTACTTGTAGTTGTGGTATTCCTGTTCCTAGCTTCCATTGCCTGTGCATTACATATGAGTTCCTTTTCTAGGTCTACATTATCGATTTTGGATTGGCCAAGAAGTACAGAGACACCACAACTCATCAGCACATTCCTTACAGGTAAATTGTATGATCAGAGTAAAATCATATTTTTATTAGATGGTCAAAATAGTTTGTTTGTTCTTGATGTATGTTTGCATTGGATGTGATCTGTAGGTATTCAAGTTGCTTAATCACTTATGCCTACCTTAGTTTTATTAAAAAATTAAAATCCGGCTCCGGTTACATGTCAAAGGAAGCTTTTATGCTTGATATGTGGGGTCACATTTGATGTTATCATAGAATTCTAAATTGATTACTTTTGCCCGATTTGTGTTATCAGTTCTTGAGATTGTTGATATGAGATAGCAGCTTTACAAATGGAATTGGATGCTTGATTCTCCTAATTAATGAAGAGATCTACTAACAAATCTGAAACCAAATTTCAGGATTCCATATCTTCGCTACCAAATGGTTAAATTTGCTTTTGATTCCATTTTCACTTGAAGGATTGCTTTGTGAATATTGACCATTGTTCATCCAAGCTTATGATCAAATACATCTGAGAAAATAAGTGATGTAGGTAATTTACCAATAATTCTATGAGTCACTGGATGGGCCACATGTGTGAACTTAGTGAACAACAATTTGAACATGATTCAATCCTTGTGTCTCAAGGGCAACTAGTTAGAGGGAGACACATGCCCAACCAAGAGAGTCAACAACCAAGGTCTACTAAAGAGTCAAGATGGATTCACCTGGGCACTCAAGCCACGTGGAGTTCTGTTATTGGTTATGCACACACTTTCTGGTTTATAAAAGGAAGACAGGCTGCAAGGAAGGGATTTACAAGGAGATCCACGAAAATTGCTCGCTGCGCTCTGAGCTATCTTTGGGTGACAACTATTTGAAAGCAATAGCGATACATCAAAACAAACTAAAGGATGTATCATCTACAGAATCTAGCTATCATCTTTAATAAGGCAAAACTAAAAACTGAATTGATACATTAGCAAACTGAATGCAGACCTGAGTCCAAAGCTAATGCCATTGTATCCCTTGTTGCCGGAGGAATTCCTACAATGCAACGGATATCTTTAGGGATTGGACAACAACCTTAGTCCTTCTCAATGGGATAGAGAGGAGAAAGAAGCAGTACAGCAAGATACCCAACTTGAGTGTTGACCTCTTCCTTTTATACTTAGCCCATCAAACCATCCACCATGAAGCCCATTACCCATTAATAGTCCATTAATGTTAAACAAACCGGATTAACTAATCTGCATATTCAATCCACATCCAATAGCATAATCCCCCTTCATGTGGTAAAAGGCGATTCGCTCACCCCTAAC
This sequence comes from Kaempferia parviflora, assembly GCA_037177295.1. Taxonomy (NCBI): domain Eukaryota; kingdom Viridiplantae; phylum Streptophyta; class Magnoliopsida; order Zingiberales; family Zingiberaceae; genus Kaempferia; species Kaempferia parviflora. Next base: position 9,370 of record JBAMIE010214736.1, read on the forward strand.
GCCCTCGCCAACCTATCCCTAGTCCAACACAGAGGAGGTAAATTACGGGTGGCTACTAGCCATTAGTGCAAATGGTTAAAGCATGAGGGAGATATATGCTCGGGCGCGCTGAGTTTCGATCTCAAGACCTCATGTGGTAACCTCGCATGCCTTAACCGTTGCGCCGTCCCGAGGGGACAACATAATCCCCCTTCATGCATCAAATATTAGATCACTTAATTGAGGTTTCATTCCTTAATGACAATTGTTGTGTGTGTTATTAATCTCGTATTATCCCACCTTATGGAGACTTAATTCTTCACTACTAACCACTTAGGACCAATCACCTCAGAATTCACTACTCCGCAATTAACCTTGTTCCACCATATCTCACAATCCAATGAATCCATTCATTCAAAATTTATCATAGTGCTGGCAACCTAACGCACCCCTCCTTTATCCGTGCTTAGGACCGGCCATGACGAGGTAATTCGTCATGGGCGGAGTTTCGATCCGATGCATAATTTAAAATTTTGAGCCATATCAGAGTTTCGATTTTTGATTGGAATGATACAATTTTGGTACCGTATGTACCGTACGATATGGTTTTGATATTTTTTAAATATAAAATATATTAATTAAACATACAAATTTAACCTAAATATTAAAAAAATAAAATATTTATAGAAAAAAAAAACAAAGGGATCTTG
>JBAMIE010214754.1:0-10057 GCA_037177295.1 Kaempferia parviflora
GCTACCGCTATGCTTATCCTCTATTGATTATCTTTTGGTACCATATCATCTTCATCTTCATCTTCCTTTTGATCTTCAAAAGTCACCTCTTCTTCTCAAATTGAAACTTGAAAGTGACTTATGGCTCAACTATAAAAATGCACCAATTATCTATATATGGAACAAGAGAGACTTATGATCTAATGGTGGTAATTTTGAACTCTTCATCTAGTGGTTGATTTTTTTCTTTTTTTTTTTTTTATTTATTTAAAAAAATGTTATTTCCATTTATCTAAATGGTTTTGAAATTATTGTTTAATTATATGGGGCTTCTTTTTTTGGGCGCAGTTAGTGTTTCCTATTTAAAGAAAAATATTGAAACAGTTAACATCAATATATATTATAATTAGATTATAATTAAGATCAAATCTAAGATATATCTGGTGACAATTTGACTGTAAGTGGGAGCAAGAATCATGACAGAGGCCATTCGTGGGGAATTAATTAGAGAAGAGAATTATTATTATTAGAAGAAGATTCACCACCAGCTTCGAATTGCCATGCGCGACCTATTCGATCGATCGCCTTTATTATCAGACCAATCTCTCACTCACATCTCATCTCATGGATTCATGGTGGTGATCTATTCCATGGAGAAGCAGCCTTCGCATCATCCTCTACGCCATCGCCGCACGTTGACGCGGCTGGAGGACATTGAGGAAGAGCGCCCGGCGAGCAGCCTCCCGGCGGCGCTGCTTCCGCCGGAGACGCCCACGGAGGCGATGGAGTTCCTCGCGCGCTCCTGGAGCCTCTCTGCTCTCGAGGTCTCCAAAGCGCTGACTCTGTTCGAGTCCAAGAAGCCGCCTTCGGATTCGTCCGCCGCCGAGAGAGAAGTGGTATTCGATTTGTCGCGGATCGGATCGCCGTGTGTGTTTGATGAATTGACGGGTTTAATTTTGCTGTGCATGCAGAACCCAATACTGGCGGAGATCAAAGCTGCAGGTGCCGGCGAGGTGTCCGGGATTAGTCCGCCCATTTCGCCAAGAGACAACATCGAACTCAAGGCATATCGATCGATAAACATTGGATTGAAAGATCAAATTTTTCTAAAAAAGATTTTTTTTTTCTTCTTTTTTTTGTCAACTGTAAATCAGTCCCTCGTCGCCTTGCTTCCAGTTGCACAGAGGCTCGCCGAGAGGGAAGACGATGGGCGCATGGCTCAAGGACCAGAGGGAGAAGCGAAGGGCCGAGGCTCGAACTCGCAAAGCCCAAGCCTACGCCGCCACCTCCGTCGCCGGGGTCGCGGCTGCCGTCGCAGCTATCGTCGCCACCGCCGTCTTCTCTCACGAAGGATCCAAAGTCAACGGCGGCAACAAGATCACCGCTGCCATTGCCTCGGCCGCGGCGCTGGTGGCCTCACACTGCGTGGAGATGGCACAGACGATGGGCGCGACTCAGGCGCAGATCATGACGGTCATCCACTCGGCGGTTGGGGCGCAGAGCAGCGGAGACATCATGGCGCTCACTGCCGGAGCTGCGACCGGTAATGATCAAGATAAAAAAAAATAAATTATATATAAAGTTTTAATCCGACTCTCCTCGTGTTGTACCGTGTAGCCTTACGAGGAGCAGCAACGTTGAGGGCGAGGCTTTGTACAGAGATTCAAAGTGGAGGAGCAGCAACAACAGGGGAGAAGGAATTAGACAAGTGTCTGCTTCCCTTGAGCCTTGTTGCTAGAGGAGGGCAGCTAGTTAAACGCACTAGAAAAGGTATAATATACCCCTTTTGCTAACTAAGCATTAATTAAATTACCAAAGAGTAGTTTTGATCGAAACACAGTGGTCAGTGATGCATGTGTGGCTGGCAGGAATTCTTCACTGGAAGCAAGTTTCAGTATATATGAACTCCAAGTGGGAGGTAGTATCTTGAACTGAACCTATGAGAACTGCTCTCTAAACTTTCCTTTACCAAAGCCAAGACAGTGCTGCTGATCATGTATCATATTGCAGGTGGTGGTGAAAACAAAGAGTACACACATGGCTGGGACCTTCATCAAGAAGAAGAAGAGTAAGAGTAGCAGATCAGGGGAAATAGATAAGTACTTCTAGTTCCAATAGCTAGTTAGTTAATTGACTCTGTTTTCTTTTAGGTATTGTGATTGATGTTTGCTCCACCATACCTGCATGGCCTGGAAGAGAAGTCGAAGATGGAAGCAATCAGAGGGCCTATTTTGGGATCAGAACTCCAGATAGGTTAATCGAATTCGAATGCAGAAAATGTGACAAAAAGATCTGGACTGAAGGTATCAGACAAATGCTCGAGTGTCATGCCAGCATGAACATAGTGAAACCAATGTAAAGGAAAGAAAATGTGAAGCTGTATTATAAGGATGGATTTGATATTACTTCTAAAGACGATCTCCAAATCTACATCGCTGAATGGTTGCCATGTTTTTGCTTGCTTCTTCCATGTAGGCAAAATGACTATGTACATGCCCAGATCGCCTTAGTATGAGTGTGGCTGTTTGATAAATTGTTTAGAAGTTCCAAAAGTGCTGAAAGGAAATCAAGACGTACGCTAAAATGAGTTTGGAGTGCTGATAGCTTGGTATAGAACCTGTCGATTCACAAGTGATTCCAAGTTTTATAGACTTTATTCAGACCAGCCTTAGCCAGTTTGTTGAAACGGCTGGAGGCATAAAGAAGCTCAACAATCAAAACTACAACACGTTGACAACGAGTATGGAATCATATCTGCAAATACATGATCTCTGGGAGATTGTTGGTGGAGGTGAAGTTGATATTGTCTTACCAACTGAAACTGGACTAACCACCGGATCGATTGAGTAGGACCACTTGGTGGCAGCCTCACCGGCATATGGACCTTCTACGACCAAGTGTCCATGGTGAGGTCGACTTGTGCCTGTCCCAAAACACACTGATGACGTCTGAGGAGTTAAATTGGTTATCTCTTGTAGTTCGATGTCAATTAAGCTACTTAATTAGTTCATATCTTGTCCAATAATTGTCCTATTGTATGTTTCTTTTATATTTAAATAATGTTAAATTTATGATTGTACTATCAATGACTTTTTGATACATTGGACAAAAAAAAAAAAACTTTACTTTAAACATAGTGGGAAGAAAATAAATTGAAATTAAGTTTAGAAATCTACATAATTCATCAATATCCCCCGACATATACCTCAACTAAAGTAAAAAAAAAAAAAAACAAAGTTATTTGTATATTTATATAAAGTTGTTTAATTTGTCAATATATTTTAAATCACTTTTGCATGAGCATCATATTTATTAATCTTGGAAATAAAAAATTACTATTTTCTGGCTGATATATTTTTGGCATCAACTTCTAATTAGTGACAAATTTAAGCGGTTTGCCACTATTTTCTATCTTTTGTACTTTACGATACTTACTATTTTCTGACTGTTTTTCATGCTTTCCGATGTTTCCTCCGCGCGCGATCGACTTCATATGAATTACCTGGAATCGCCAGTTTTCTCGATCGTTCTCGTGCGCGCATTGCGCTTCCACCATTTCAACCAAATTAATTTGCCCTCCCTCGAGAAAACAGAGCTAGAAAATAGTAAATTAAAAAAGAAAATGCAGCATAGATAGGAAGAATCTGCATGTTGTAATTCAGAGAGAGAGAGGGAGAGGCCAAGGGGAAAGAGAATAAAATTGTAGGTACCATGCCATCGTCGCCGACCAAGAAGACGCCCATCAAGTTCGCGCGCCGCACGTCGAGCGGCCACGTGGTCAGCTTGTCACGCGACGAGGACACGTACGTTGATGTCGCCAGCGAGTTCACCTCCTCCGGCGGCCCCAATGACTACGCCAACTACACCGTCCACATGCCTCCCACACCAGACAATCAGCCTTATAACGCCGCCGGCTCTTCAGCCGGAGTCGGCGGCGTCGGCGGCGGCGGCCCTTCCTCTAAGCCCGACGACCTCCCAGCTCCGCCATACAGGAAGCGAGCGACCCGAGCGAGCAAGGATGAGGGGGACTTCGCCGGAGGCGGTGGAGGAGGTGGAGCGTCCGGGAAGTTGGACCGCCGGGTTTCGGTGATGAAGTCGCCGAACAATAAATCGATGTTGCTAAGGAGTCAGACGTCGGATTTCGACCACAATCGTTGGCTGTTCGAGACCAAGGGCACGTACGGGATCGGAAACGCCTTCTGGTCCAAGGACGAGGTAGAGTACGACGAGGACGGGGAGCCGATGAGGATGGCGGACTTCTTGGAGAAGCCATGGAAGCCGCTCACCAGGAAGGTGCCAATCTCGCCGGGCATTCTCAGTCCCTACAGGTAACAAAATTAAATCAAGCATAACGCATGCAATTGATCGATCGATCGATCGATCGATCGATTTGGCAATGGCATTAATTAATTAATTAATTAATTGCAGGCTTCTAGTGGTGGTGCGATTTGTGTTCTTGATTCTTTTCCTCACGTGGCGGGTTCGAAACCCAAACCCGGACGCGATGTGGCTGTGGGGTTTGTCGATTGTGTGCGAGATCTGGTTCGCCTTCTCGTGGCTTCTGGACCAATTGCCGAAGCTCAATCCCATCAACCGTGTGGCCGACCTCGCTGCCCTCCGCGAGAAGTTTGACATGCCGTCGCCGACGAACCCCCTCGGCCGATCCGACCTTCCTGGCCTCGACGTCTTCATATCCACCGCCGACCCGGAGAAGGAGCCACCGCTGGTCACCGCAAACACGATCCTTTCGATTCTCGCCACAGAGTACCCTGTCGAGAAGCTCTCTGTTTACATTTCCGATGACGGCGGGGCGCTGCTCACCTTCGAGGCCATGTCGGAGGCTGCATCCTTCGCCCAAGTTTGGGTCCCCTTCTGCCGCAAGCACAACATCGAGCCGCGCAACCCTGATAGCTACTTCGGCCTCAAGCGCGACCCGACCAAGAACAAGAAGCTGCCGGACTTCGTCAAGGATCGACGTTGGATCAAGCGGGAGTACGATGAGTTCAAGGTCCGCATCAATGGCCTCCCCGACGCCATCCGGCGCCGCTCCGAGGTCCTAAATGCCCGCGAGCGGAAGCTTGCTCGCCAGAGCAGCGAGGAGGGGGGTTCTGCGGCCGCTGCAGCCGATTCCAAGTCTTCTCCTCCTCTCACGGCCACTTGGATGGCCGACTCTACGCACTGGCCGGGCACTTGGGCGGCTCCTTCGCCGGATCATTCCAAGGGCGACCATGCTGGCATCCTCCAGGTGATGATCAACACTCCCCATCACGAGCCCGTCTACGGTTTCCCCGGCGAGCACCCGTACCTCGACTTCACCGGCATCGACACCCGCCTACCGATGTTTGGGTACGTCTCCCGCGAGAAGCGCCCAGGATACGACCATAACAAGAAGGCCGGCGCCATGAATGCCATGGTGCGCGCCTCAGCCATCCTCTCCAACGGCCCCTTCATCCTCAACTTCGACTGCGACCATTACATCTACAACTCCTTCGCCATCCGAGAGGGCATGTGCTATATGATGGACCGTGGCGGCGACCGCGTTTGTTACGTCCAATTCCCGCAGCGCTTCGAGGGCATCGACCCCTCCGATCGATACGCCAACCACAACACTGTTTTCTTTGACGGCAACATGCGTGCCCTAGACGGTCTCCAAGGCCCCATGTACGTCGGCACCGGTTGCCTCTTCCGTCGCTACGCGCTCTACGGATTTAATCCGCCGCGCGCCAACGAGTACACAGGAATTTACGGCCAAAACAAGCATCCAGCACCTCCGCCGCCTGGACCGCCCACATCGGAGAACTTGGACGAGGAGACAAGGTCGATGGCCATGCACCCGGACCTCATCACGCCGATTAAATTTGGCAGCTCCAAATTGTTCATCGATTCCATTGCAGTGGCTGAGTTTCAAGGCCGCCCCTTGGCCGACCACCCGGGTATCAAGAACGGTCGCCCACCTGGTGCCTTGCTGGAGCCACGCCCAACCCTTGATGGAGAAACTATCGCGGAAGCTGTTTCCGTCATCTCATGCTGGTTGGTGATATAATTTCAATGTCAACTTTCTACCGAAAGTTTCATCGAACAACTTGCGTGCAGGTACGAGGATAAATCAGAGTGGGGGGAGAGGATTGGGTGGATCTACGGATCCGTAACAGAGGACGTGGTGACGGGCTACAGGATGCATAATCGTGGTTGGCGGTCGATCTACTGCATCACGAAGCGCGACGCCTTCCGGGGAACAGCACCGATCAACCTCACTGACCGGCTACACCAAGTGCTGCGATGGGCGACTGGCTCAGTGGAGATCTTCTTCTCGCGTAACAATGCCTTCCTCGCATCGTCGCGCCTCAAATTTCTGCAGCGTATCTCGTACCTCAACGTCGGCATCTATCCCTTCACCTCCATCTTCCTCCTCACCTACTGCTTCCTCCCGGCGCTCTCCCTCTTTAGCGGCACCTTCATCGTGCAGACCCTAAACCTCACCTTCCTCATCTACCTCCTCCTCATCACCACCACGCTCATCCTGCTATCCTTGCTGGAGGTGAAGTGGTCCGGGATCGCGTTGGAAGAGTGGTGGAGGAACGAGCAATTCTGGGCCATCGGCGGCACGAGCGCGCATCTAGCGGCGGTGTTGCAGGGACTGCTCAAGGTGATCGCCGGCATCGAGATCTCCTTCACGCTGACCTCCAAGTCGGCGAACGAGGACGAAAACGACGTCTACGCCGACCTGTACTTGGTCAAGTGGACAAGCCTCTTCATCCCGCCACTCACCATCATCGTGGTGAACATGGTGGCCATGGTGATCGGCGTGTCGAGGACGATCTACAGCGAGATCCCGCAGTGGAGCAAGCTGCTTGGTGGGCTTTTCTTCAGCTTCTGGGTGTTGGCCCATATGTATCCCTTCGCGAAGGGCCTCATGGGCCGAAGAGGGAGGACGCCCACCATCATCTGGGTTTGGGCCGGAATCGTCTCCATCACCGTGTCGCTCTTGTGGATCTCGCTCAACCCGCCAGATGGCAGCCCGACCGGTGAGATTGACGTGTGAAATTCGCAATTGGAACACGCACACAAGCTGAATGACAAGTGAATTTCTGCACCAGTCAAGTGAATAGATAGCTGTAAATTTCAACTTTGCTCAGTTAAACATAAAACATACCTATACCACATCTACTCATTAGATTGTGACAATTAGATGTGGACTAAATGGCCTTTCAAATTATGAGTCGAGGTAACAGATATTAGAATATATATAACTACTAATGAGGACTGAATTTGGTCCCTGTGTTTTTAATTCTCATGCTTGACAATCACTTTCCTGAGATGGCTTGCTTGTTGGGACCTAGACATCATTAATATGGCCTCTTTCATCATTCAATTGCAATGCAAATTGCTTGAAATGGAGTCAGTACCAACTGCCACAGGTTCTTTGTTTGGGATCATCCATTAGCGACACTAGGCAAGGACATGGCTAAGTTGTGTTGAAGCTTTCCTTTTCAGCCCATAGCTGGTCTTTTCGTTGCATTCAAACACGAACAAGGAAAATAAAAACCTCCGTCTGGAAAATTCCTTTGTCATTTTAGTAACATAAACACTCTAATTCAAGTATTGATTGCAACTGTAAGGTTTAGGAAGCAAGAAATGAAGTATCATTCATTTTATGGATTCTTAAGGACTTGTTGCCCTCCTGGTGGTCTCCAATCTCAGATATGCAGGATCAATTGTGCTTCTCTTGCCTTGGTCAATTGGCAACTCTGTTTTTTTATATATAAAAATCAAGTATCTTAGGTGCATTCGATCCAACTGGTCCTTAAAGTAGGCAACTTGATCTCCTAGACCAACCATCAAGCAAATCTGGAAGCACGAGTAAATCCTCACCCAACAACCAACGTCCTAGTTTTTTTCGTGATGAATAATTTTTTTTTTTTTATAATTCAAGTATCCAACTTTTCAAACCAACTAATCTTGGATATGGCTAGTCCAGTCCTACGGAAGTTTTCCACCAACCACCAAGGTAATTAGAAAGTATTCGTGGTTTTTGTCAAGAGTATCCAGCATTCTTATGTTTGTTATTCCACTAGAGGAAAATATCATATAGTGCGTCATAGAAGGAATTCAATCCTTAGATGTCCGATTAACCGCTGGAGTGTTGAGTGCATGGTGGACAACTCTTTATGGCAAAAGATGACTCGTTCATCCTAAGCACTCCTCATCGTCGATCCCATAGCAAGATGAAGTGAGTAAATCATGGTGATCGAGCAACCCCTCTAGATAGAAGGGATTTTATACTCCAAGGGATTGTTCTCCTGAGATTCGATCTTTGCTCTCATGTGACAATCTACTATCCAAACTATGTCCATGGGGGCGCATGGTGGACAGCTCTTGTGTGGCAAAAGGTGACTTGCTTATCTAGGCATCCCTCACGGCTGTCCCCATGGTGAGATGAAGAGAGTAAATCACGGTGATTGAGTGACCTCTCTAGGTGGGAGAGATTTTATTCCCTAAGAGATTGTTCACGATGATTTGATCTTTGCTCTCATGTGGCAATCTATTACCCAAGTGGAGAACATGGTGGACAACTCTTGTGTAGCAAAAGATGATTCACTCCTAAAAGTGGACAGCCTGATCCCATAGATTGGCCATCAAGCAGCTCTGGAAGCACGAGTAGATCCTCACCCAATAACCAACATCCTAGTTTTTTTTATGGTGGATAACTTTGTTTCTTGATAATCTAGGTATTTAGCTCTTCGGACCAACTAATCATGAATGTGTTTAGTCCTGCCCCACGAAAGTTTCCCACTGACCACTAGGCCTCACCCAATAACCAACATCCTATTTTTTTTTTATGGTGGACAACTTTGTTTCTTGATAATCTAGGTATTTAGCTCTTCGGACCAACTAATCATGAATGTGTTTAGTCCTGCTCCACAAAAGTTTCCCATTGACCACTAGGCCAAATCTGAAAATACTCACAGTTGTCCGTTCGGAGCGATCAACATTCTTAGGTTTTTCATCCAGCTGGAGGAAAATTTCCTGTAGTGTGTCGTAATTGGGATTCGAACCTTAGATGCTTGATCAACTGCTGATGTGCATGTCTGACCGCTGCATCATTACCTCGGGCGTGGTGGGCAATTCTTTGTGGCAAAAGATGACTCACTCACCTTGAATGTCCCTTGTCATCGGTCCCACAACAAGATGAAGAAAGTAAATCGCAGTGACTGAGCGGTCTCTCTAGGTGGGAAGGATTTTATTCCCCAAAGCATTGTTCCCCCAAAGATTCGATCCTTAATTTCATATGATAATCTATCACCCAAGTATCAACTCGGCTATACCAATTGGGGGGGAGGGCGAGTTAATGGACCAGATTGTTTAAGGGGCCGGTATTATGTACTTATTAAGTATGATATAACTAAAGTTATATTCGCATATTGTCTATAATCACATATAGTCAAGTGGGAGATTGCTAGATTTAATATCCCTTAAGGTGGGCTCACATGTGATTTAAGATTTGCGATACCAAAACCTATTAAGTAATCTAACTTAAGGTTATTGGGTATCAGATTATTAGATTTGGACCTCATATGTGTAGAACTCATTACCATCATCTATTATCATCTATGGTTGATAATGGATTTGCACTATATAATGGGTTGGTTTCCAGAGGATTAGGGTAATCTTGATAGACTCCTTGTTCCTCATTGACTAGAGAGTTTTCAGCATCGTCAACCCTAACTCCTCCGAAAAACTAACCTCCTCCTTCTTCTTCTGCAAGATTACCATATCGGCGAGCACTACACGAAGAACAATGACAATTCCGCTGCATTTAGGTTCTTTGTAATTTACAGTTTATGTATTTGCTTTCTTGTGTTATGTTTTCGATGAAGCTAGTTCATGTCTTGTGTTTTCTCAATTCGAGTTCTTATTTCATTTCTAGAATCATGTAGTTAGAAGAAAACTCAAGTTCACAGCCAAGACAGCTAATTCTTAATAATCACAGATATATACAATCAGGAATAGATCTAGGTATTTGTTGGGAATCCTCCTTACTGAGAAGTCAAAGGTCATCCCTCGAGTGAAGACACTT
>JBAMIE010214783.1:0-10053 GCA_037177295.1 Kaempferia parviflora
TGTACCTGCAAGTGAAAACACAGAAAGAGCAGATCTCCGAACAAAACGGTGTAATTATGCTGAAAATAACATAAAAGAGAATGAAAAAGCGCAGATATCAAGCTATGAAATCAAAGTGATGAGCAAATACAATGCAGAATTAACGATACAATCTACGCTCATCAGCTGATCGATCCCGCGAGCCACTCTTCACAGAAAAATATGCTTGGATCGATCGACTGATAGATACAGCTAAGGTTGATCGATTCCGTGAACCACTATGCTCACGAAAAACTATTGGATCGATCGACTGATCGATCCACATTTCTGATTTTCTGAAATGAGTTTCAGCCTAATTTTAGAAATCTTTAAATAATTCTACAATATTTTAAAAATCATGAACATTCATATAGATATTACTTAACTCATATATTATCATTGAAAAATAGTTTTTTTTATAAAAATACATCATATTTTTAAAGATTGACACAAAATTAGAAACTTTAAAAATTTTCAATGTTTCACTCTATTTTGTGTCTAACTATACATTGGTGATTGCTATCAAAATACGGTCTTCACCAAGGTTTTCTAAAATATTTTCAAAATAATTTTTAAAATAAATTTCCAACCATGTTCCTGTAGATGCAATCATGTTTTAATGTGTGTGTCAAAGAATTTAAGTTAGGTTGCATAGTGCTTTAATATGTGTTTAAGTCATGCAAGACTTGGAGAAACACATGAAGATCTCATCCAAGGGTTCGGGTCCTTGTGTCGGTGAAGGTGTTAGTATTAGCCCTAAAAGCCAATTATGAGATGATTAAGCTTGTTAGATTCATACGATGAACTATATTAGGCTAATGCATTGAATTTAATTTGGATTAGACCATTTTGAGTTAGACCCATTGAGTTAGACTCAAGTTAGGCCTAAACTCAAGTTAGTTTCATTTGAGTTAGACTCAAATTAAAGAAGGATAATGATGATTAATTGAGAATTAATCATGCAAATAAGAGAGGAAGATGAAAAGTCAAAAACCTTTCATATTCATTAGATGGATATAAAAGGATTTTTGCTCATTTGTTTTAGATGAGAGACCTTTGGTATTCTTGGTATCTTCTTCTTCTCTTCTCCTCTTTGGCCGAACACAAGGAAGTGAGTGTTGCTCCTCATCTTCTTTGGTCGAACAACATAAGAGGCTAGCACATCGTAGTTGTTCTTCTCCAAATCATGAGTTTGTGAGATGAACGGAACATGTTCGTGTGGATACAATAGAGGCGCGAACACTTGATTGGGCTAAGATCTACATCCAAGAAGGCTCAAGAAAAGTTGCTTTTGGGATTACGAAGGGCACGCAACAAAGGTAACTTCATTCTATTAGATAGAATCGAATAAAACTTAGTATATGGTCTTCCTTCACATGGATCTTCTAGAGAGGATCTAGTCTTTATTTTTCCTCTGCGCTGCGCTTTCTGCATGTTTAGTGCACTAGATCCTTACAATGCGAATATCCATGACTCTAATAAAGTCATCATCAATGTTACAATATAAAAAACATAAGTATACTAAAAATGTTATCTATCAAAATCACACACACACACACACACACACACACACACACACACACACACACACACACACATATATATATGAAAATATTCAACCAAGGATCTACTAAATAATATGCATAGTGAATATAACACCTATAGTACACACCACACATGTATGTACACTTTAGAATATAGGCAATCAAAAGGATAACTTCTATAGTACACATGATACATATGTGTACAACTACAACATATGTTCTAAATCAACATGATAACTCCTATAGTATTACACCATACACATGTGTACACTGTAAAGTATGAATAATCTGTTGGGACTTGTTCATCGACTAGGGGAGTGAATAGACGGTCCACCCAAATTGTTTGCTTCCTATGTATTCATTAGCGCAACAGAAATACAAACAAACAAATACGAAGCTAAACCTAAAGACAATAAGAAAGACAACACACCCTAACATAATGATATAACGTATTCGGAGATGATGCTCCTATTCCCTGACATGTTTGTAAGGTGGACGATCCCTACGATCTTTTGGCGGATCAATCCTAGGAACTTCAGCTAGCACAATCCTCCTTGTCGGTGAAGAAACCTTACGACAATGTCGATCAAGAACTCTCTTGGATTGCTCAGAACTTTGGAGACTCTAATAGGCTTTAACCAAGTCTATTTTCGTCATGCAAGCCAACCACCCCTAGCTCCATTATATAGAGCTCGGGAGGAAACACCCAAGCTGTGTTTCGATCACCAGTTGACTGTCATACTTACCAGTCAACTAACCTTCATGAAATTTGACCGTTACAATCCAACAGCTCAATACCAATCGACTACCCAAACATAGATCAGTCGACTACTCCACGCCAGTCAACTTGTCAATCGACTTATCTTTATGGGTTGAGCTAACAGAGCCCTCTGTTCGCTCCCCAGTCAACTGGATTAGTCGACTGATGTCTTTATTGGTCGACTGGTAACCCTAGAACCATAAATCTCAAAATTTCATTCAGGATTTACTGTTTCTTAACCACCAGTTGACTAGGACATATACTGGTTGACAGGTAAACTCTAACTTATAGTTTTACCCCTGAGTATAATCACTCACCACTCGTCCTCGCCCTTACAGCCTTGACCTTATCTTCTAAACATCTTCCATCAGTCTTGCATCTCTTAGATGCTTCCCCATCCTTCATGCCTTACCTTCAAGATACTTTCTCCAGCCTTGTCCTTATTATCGGGTCTTCACATAACCTTGAACTTGCTTTCTAGCGTTCTTCATTAGCCTTGTGTCCTTCGGATACTTCCTAATCCTTCATACCTTGCTTTCAAGAGCTTTTTTTGGCCTTGATCTTCATCCTTGCCAAACACACTTGTACTTACATGACCAAGCCTCACGCTTGGATTTACACCACCAAGACTCCTATGCTTCGACTTCTTCTTTGTCAAGATCACACATGGACTTTCCTTTGCGCTTGTCACCTACACACTCAATAGTGCATATCAAACATAAATTCAAACTCTAATTTAAACTTTTTGCCCAAATATCAAAACCTAAGGATACACCGATTGCTCGAACATAATCAACATAACTCTTATAGTACACACCATACATGTGTGTACACTATATAGTATGACTATCCAATGATGAGACTGTATAGACAATAAATAGATCATCTCTAAGATTAAGTATATAAGTATCAAGCTTTGTTGTAATACGAGTACGGTCAAGTTAATTAAGCTCACATTTTTTATGTTTGACAACTGTTTAAGTTAAGGAAACAACTAATGCAACAATGTAGCAATAACTATGCAATCTATTCTTGCATATACAATGGAACCTAGTTCTAGGCTTCCCCTTCACCTAAGCTCCCCCTTAAGCTAATATTTACCTTGTAAATGAATTTAGGTTTCTCACTTAAACCTAAACTTCTCTCCCTTTGCCATATATAAAAAAAGCTCCAATTGTATCTCAATTATTGGACTCTTATACCTCTAATGACCATAATCATCATGTATTAATTCCCCATATGATTGCATACATATGTATCATCCTTTTTTTCATTTCCTATGCTGAAAAATAATTTCAAACTAGCTCAGTTGACTACCCTAGACACCAGTTGACTGTCCTTCATCAAATCAAACTCACAGAGCCACTCTGTGTCGATGAACAATGTTACTAGTCCATTGGCATTCATTTTACCAGTCGACTACCCTTCACCAGTTGACTGGTTTTTGATACTAGTCGACTAACACCAATTTCAACCCTAAACTCATTTTTGAACCCAATTTTATAAATACACCAGAAATTTCCTAGACCTCTTAAAATTCTCAAATTTTATAAAGAGGTCTATTTTGCCATTATCTACTTGGAAAAAATAGCTTTAAAAATTAATTCATCAAAGATCCCAACATAACTATCTAAATGGTTCAGTTGAACCATGACCTAAAGTCCTAGTTTTAGCTGTATCTGCCTATACTAAACCATAATGCATTCTTTGCATTAGTTTATATGGGATATATACATCTAAAACTATTTTTCAAGCAATATGAATTCATTTCATATTTTCATGTATAGAGTTCATTTTAATTGTGCCAACCAACTAGGTTAGAGACTCAAGTCCATCTCTAAATCCTTTGGCATATTCTATGACCCATCTGAAATTCCAAGCAATGTTCATTTAGATCTATTGACTATAGATCCCAAATTGACTCTTTGAGCTCCCCCAAGAGCTCTTAACCTTAACCATCTTCCTAAGTTACTCATCTATTATGGCTAGACCACTATGATGCACCTTGGGTGACAATTGGCTCAACCACTTTACTCTCTTAACCTTAGACACCTTCTCTTTGGTTAATTTCTCCTTGTCCTTAACCTTGGATGATCTATCCTTGGTTGACTTTTCCTTGCCATAGTCATGTCCAACCCTAACATACGACTATTCTTTATCCTTGGAGGATGATGATCAGTATCTCAAACCCGAACTATCTTTATTGGGTCTTTGGCTACCCAATAACATACCTAATCCCTTTGATCCAACATTGAATCTTTCTAGGGTTTTCTCTAACCTATCAAGCTTTTCTCTTAAAACTTGGTTTTCTATTTCTAGGCTTCTAATCTTAGAATTGACTTGTCCACCATGGACATTCCTAGACCTACTCTTCCTAGACATGTGTCTTCCCTTCTTGGAATTACACCTAGGTTTTCAACTACATTCCTCTCCTTAGGCAAAGTAGATTGATTCTTGTTAGGTTTAACATTAGAATTTGATTTCCTAGGGTTATCAACTACGTTAAACATATTCCTATCATTGTATCTAAAACTATAATTATATATGACAAATAAATAATATTATTTCTAATATGCATATCCCTAGAACTTGAATTAATATTTGAATTAAATTTTAACTTAGGGTATACCTTTCTACTTACCATTGGAGCTCCCTCTTGACACAAGCATCCACATGGCTTTTTCCACTTCCTCCATTGCTCTACGCACCCTATCTTCTTGAGCTCTCCCTTCCTTGGGGATTTGGAGTGGTAGCGGTTTCGCTCACTACACATGAAGCATATGATGTGTCACTTCTTCTTGGCACCATTACTACAACTCACATTAGTTTCTAAATCAACCTTATTGAGTTTAGAGTTTACCTTTTTGAGCAAGGGACACCGGATCTTGTAATGTCTCATCTCCCAACATTCAAAGCACTTGATGTG
Source organism: Kaempferia parviflora (assembly GCA_037177295.1). NCBI lineage: Eukaryota > Viridiplantae > Streptophyta > Magnoliopsida > Zingiberales > Zingiberaceae > Kaempferia > Kaempferia parviflora. The sequence continues at coordinate 5,249 of JBAMIE010214783.1, forward strand.
GGCTTTAGTTATCTTCTCGGTAGATGCAGTTAAGGGTTGAGCTTTCAAGATCTTCACTATCTTGGATTGCTCTTCTTCTTCTTCTTCCCTCAAAGATGAAGATGATTACACATCTTCTTCTTCTTCTGAAGATGTGGACGATTCCACTTCTTCCTTCTCATTGGATGCTGAACATGTCTCAAAATCTGATTGGTCCTTCTCCTCCTCTTGAATCAATGAGCCCTTTTCCTTGGGCTCCTCTACTTCTTGATTTTTGTAGGACTTTCATGAAACGTAATTACCTTTTTCCAAAGGTCACTTGCAATGTTGTATTTACCTACACAAGACACAACATTAATAGGAAATAAATTTATCAAATTTTTCGTTACCTCCTTGTCCACCTCCGATTGTTCCCTATGCTCCTCTATCCAATGTCATGGTCGGAAATGCTTTTCCTTCTTGTTCGTTTGAGCTTCAAAGGGTTATCCATTGCAATCCAATGGTTCTAATCCATTTGGAACTATGTTTCCAACCTATTTGGAACTATGTCTCCAACCACTTCCTCCAATATTTGAACTCCTCAGGTTTGTATAGAGGTGGGATCTAGATGTTCCATCCTAGCAGTCCTTCCGACTCCATCTTGATACCATGTTGGTATCGAACGATTTCCAAAATTGTCAGTCTTCTTACCCTAGCCTTACTCCTTTCGCCGGTTAGTCCTTCAACTCCTCGTTCTAATACCATTTGTTGAGACCTTGATCACCGGGTAGAGGGGGGAGGGTGAATAGACAGTCCAACTAAATAGTTCACTTCCTACGTATCCGTTATCCCTATGCGAAGATAAACCTAAAGACAATAAGAAAGACAACAAACCCTAACATGTTTATGTAACTTGGTTCCGAGATGATGCTCCTACTCCACGATGTATCCGTAAGGTGAATGATCCCTATTATCTTTCAGTGGATCAATCCCTAGAACTCTGACTAGCACAATACTCCTTGTCGGTGGAGAAACCTCACCACAACCTCCATCAAGAACTGTCTTAGATTACTCTAAACTTTGGAGACTCTAATAGGCTTTAACCAACTCTATTTTTGTCATACAAGCCAGCCACCCCGAGCTCCATTATATAGAGCATGGAAGGAAACACCAAAGCAGTATTTTCGCCACCAATCAACTTCCATACTTACAATCGACTGACTTTCATGGAATTTGACCGTTACAACCCAACGGTTCGATACCAGTCGACTGCCCAAACATGGACTAGTCGACTGCTCCATGCTAGCTGATTAGTTAGTCTACTGTCTTCATGGGTTGAGCGAATAGAGCCCTTTGTTTGCTACCGAGTCAACTGCTGAGTCAACTGGTAACCCTAGAACTATAAATCCCCAAATTTCATTCTGGATTTACTGGTTCTCAACTACTAGTCCTAAGAGTCAATTATGAGATGATTAGGCTTAAAGCTAATGTGTCTAATCCGAGTTAGACTCGTGGAGTTAGATTCAATTGAATCCACTCATTAAAGAAAAAAAATGATGATTAATTTGGATTAATCATGCATTGAAAGAAAAGATCAAAAAGCAAAAGACCTTTTGTATTCCTTCTATTAAAGAGTTTAATGGATCATTAATCAAAGGAAAATCAAAAGCCAAAAGACCTTTGGTATTCCTTGGATGAGTACAAAAAGGGATTATTTTTATTCATTTGGTGATGATACTTGGTTTTTTTTCTTATCTTATCTTTTCTTCTTCCTCCTTGGCCGAGACCCCTTTGTTGGTTACTAGAACAACCTTAGATGGTTTTCTTCTCCAAGTTTATGAGTTCGTGAGATAGACAGAGTGTGTTCGTGAGGATACCGAAAGAGGTGCAAACGCTTGATCGTGTTGAGATCAGAGGACATAGTTGTTGTGGTGTTTACACAACAAAGGTAAAACACTCCCATTCCAACTAGTATACGGTTTCCATCACATAGATCTCCTAGAAAGGTCCTTGTTATTATTCCATTGCGCTTGTCTTATTTTTGCGCTCAAGATCCTTATAGTGGTATCAGAGTTACTTGCGAAGGCATATATTATGTTGTAGTAATGTTTTCATATGCGATATAGAAACTGCATGAGCTTTTATTATGATTTGCATCATATTATGAGTATTTGTTTTTTGTTGAACGCAACTAAAGGATATGACATCTTCATAAGTGTTGTGAACGCATGCTATATTCTGATTTCGTTCGACAGAAACATACATGACTTACTGGTCTCGGGTTGGCAATTGTTGAGAACAGAGTGTGTGAAATACACAAACTGTTGTGAACGATTTTTTTGGTCTCGGGTATGTGAGTGGCGCAAGGGGCGCTGCCCCCTTGACCCCCGCGGCTAACCGGTGTGGCATTGCAAGACCATCGTGGCATTGCAGCTTATAATTTATTGTTGAAATCATAGTAAACTATATGTCATAGATCTATTGTAAATGTTATATAACATGGTGCATGGTTACGGCTCTTTACCCCGATATGATTGTGTGTGTATGTTGTAATTCATAATATGACCTACACGTTGTGCCTTTTATCTTTTTCACTCTTATTATAAATTTAGACTAGCCTCAAATGTAAGTCGAGATTTATTTAGATTTTATAATGTACAAATTAATCTACTGGACGATGGTGAAAAAGGAAGAAGGACAACACACGATGACCAAAGAAGCACTTGGAGAAGATACTTTTACCTAGGTTGACCTTTCGATCTTCTCATTGGCTTGAGAAGATCGTAGTAGATGGGCCCATAACCATGTCATCTTCTATTAAGCATATATGTTGATGTATGCCATGATATATCATGATTGTATATGATGCATGTGTAATTTACTTTAATTAGGTCCTTTTAATATGCTTACCAAAGTTTGGTACTCACTTTTACCTAAATCAATTGTAGACATATTGCCAAAGTAAAATGACTCAATTTATCATGGTAGAGTACAATAGGATAATTGTGATGTCCAACTATTAAATATTGTGTGTAACCTAAATAGGTTACCTCAATTAGATTGAGTACTTAGAAGCATATCCTATATGTTGGGCAAATAAACAAATAGTGTTGTTCATCCAGCTATACAAGAGTTATATTTGATGTAATTGGTACAAGTTGCCTACCTAAATTATACTAGTCTTAGGCGATTATCCAAAGCTAACTCAAGATGAGTTATAATATGGGCAAACGAACAAAATGTCTTGTTCATATAGCTATCCAAGAGTTACATATGATGTAATTGGTAAACATTGCCTACCTAAATTATACTATTCTTGGGCGATTAGCCAAAGCTAACTCAAGATAAGGTATAATATGGATCTTGTCCCACCCGAATGTAATTACTTTTAGGTCAGGAACTATTAGTGTGGATAAACTATGGTTGCCCACATCCGTGACTATCTCCTACCAAGCTTTACAATTCAGTGGGAGAATCATTTAATTAAAAGTCTAATTAAGTGATTTAGATATGATATTTTTTTGCATTTAATATTATAGATCACCATGTCATCAAATATGTTGAATACTCTCTCTCCCTCTGTGTTCTGTCCTTGAGAAGGACAAACTTAATGGAGTTAATTTCCTAGAAAATTGTATGTCCTAGAGCAACTCATTTCTAAAGCACCCCCCTAATGCTACTCGTACTGACAAGGATGCTTATAAAAATCATCAAGATGATGCATTAAATGTGTCATGCCTTATGCTTGCCATCATGAACTCTGAGATTCAGAAGCAATATGAGAATATGGATGCTCACGATATGGTTGAACATCTTAAACAACTATATCAAGAGCAAACAAGACATGAGAGATTTGATATATCTAAGGCATTATTTCAATGTAAGATGCAAGAAGGAAGTCCTGTAGGAATTCATGTACTCAAAATGATTGGGTATGTTGAGCACCTTGAAAGATTGAGATTTTCACTAGGCCAAAAATTGACCACTGATCTTGTTCTACAGCCGTTGTTAGAAGGGTATAGTCAATTTGTCATGACTATAATATGAATGAAATTGACAAACCATTTCTTGAGATGTTAAGCATGTTGAGAATTGTTGAACTCAACCTTAGGAAGACAAAGCCTAGTACCATATTGCTGGTGCAAAAGGGTAAAGGCAAATGACAATCCAAAGGTAAGAGTATGACCCAAGCCAAAGGCAAGGCCAAGTCACATGCATTGAAACCTAAAGGTGGGGTGGCTAAGGAAGGAACCTGCTTCCATTGCAGTGAGACCGGACATTGAAAGTAGAATTGTAAATTGTACCTAGAGAAAGTTAAAAAGGAAGAAAAGTGAGGTTTTCTACCTTAGGTATAAATGTATTAGATATTGACTATGCATCTCACATTTATACGAATGTGCAGGGGATGAGAAATAGTAGATCGTTGACAAAGGGCGAGGTGGACCTACACGTAGGCAATAGTGCAAGAGTTGCTGCTATAGTTATAGGAATATATTGTTGGATCCAAAAGAATTTAAATATCTCTACAATAGCATGATATTGTCCACTTTGCGCCTAAGCTCTCATGGCTTTGCTTTTAGGCTCTAGCCAAAAGGGGGTATACTAATGGAGATATCTTTCTCTTATAAACCTATGATCTTTCCCATATATTTTCAATGTAGGACTATGTTTATAACCTTGCAACCCCAACAATCCCCCTCAAACAAAGGACCACAGGCCTCCCTCAAGTGGAATACCTATCCATTTGACATTCGATTCTCGACCCATTAGGTCTTCTTACTCCTCGGTTCAACTAACCTACTAGGACTTCATTGCCTACCCGGAACTAGGTTTCTACCCTTCAGATC
>JBAMIE010214809.1:0-21845 GCA_037177295.1 Kaempferia parviflora
TTTTGAAGAAAAAGTAAAAGAATAGGAAGGAAATTTTATATATGATATGGGGAGGTTTTTGTGTGTGCTGTGACGGCAATAGTTTTATTAAGGGGTTGTCAATAATCAAATAGGTCAATTAAGCGGCTTCCTCTCGAGTGCCTAAGGCGAGAAGATTCATCTATCGGTTTATCACCCCCGATTCGGCATTCGACTTAGCTCCACCAACTGACATCCATTTGACATTCGACATTTAGCTCAACTCCGCCGATGGACGTCCATTCGGCATTCAGCTTAGCTCAACCGATTGACATCCATTCGACATTCAACTCAGTTCCACCGATTGACACACATGCAGCAGGCAAGCCAGTGTTACGAGTCCATTTGGCTCAGTTACACTTATCCAACACTGTCTAAACTCCAGTCGATTCCATCGACCCAACACTCCGACCCCATCCGCCAATAGAGCATGATGTATCATGTGGGTTGTCAGAGTACAAGAGACATATGATAACTTGTGCAGCATCGTCTTTTCACAATTCAGTGATGTGATTTCAGATACAACGATGTGACTTTTTCTTTATAGGACATAACAAATATCTCGTAACCAATTAATTTTTGGAGAGAAGTATAACAATAACAACCAAACTTTATCCCACTAAATTGAATTGGCTTAATACTTGGAGAGAGGTATTCAACGATAATAATATAAAAGGCGTTTGCCCTCGCGGACGGAGGGACGCACACATATATACAATTACATACGTACATACTTACAGGGATTACTATTCCTCTTCTTCATTTTTCCATCATTGGAACCCTAATTTTAGTGTTAGAGTGGCTGAGATAGGCAACTTCTAACTTCCATTCTAATCCTCCTTTTCTCTCTTTCTTAGGACTGACGAGCATCTTCCACGATCCATTCTTCCTCTTGGTGATTGATGACTTCGTTAACATCAAAAATAGCTCATCTAGTCATTGTATTGTCAATAAAAACTAAATTAGTTAAATGGTGTTTGTATATAATTGCTACACGTTCAAAGTCATCATATAGTATAACTCTCATGAATAACTAAGGAGCTTCAAATGACAATGGCTCTATGAAACTAAGGTTGTTGTAGTCATTAAAAGGGTAAATAGAGACCTATTGTTTTTTATTGTGTAAAATCGATATCATTATGTTAGATTTTAATATCCAAGTACTTATTCATTTAGGATTATATTCTTTAATTTTGCCATGATTTTACAGTTTAAGCCCCTAATTCAATTTAAGTCTTACTATCATCTAGACAATTTGTGTCGATCATATTCCCCAATACAATTATTTGAAATAGGCTATCACTATCTTATCTCATCAGCCGAAACACTTGGAAAGGTTAATCTAAATTATCTAATTGGTTCTTGTCAACAAAATCACATCCATGATTCCATTGATGTGAGTTATAAATAGATAGAATATGGAATTTGGTGTTGACTTGCTGCTCATTTCCAGTATTGTGAAACAATGTGCCATGGAATTCGCCATCGGGCCTGTCTCCCATGGGCTGTAGCTCTTCTCTCTGTCCAGTGTGAACTTGTCCAATTCTCCAGCCTGCAAGCAAGTTGACAGAAGGATCAGAATAATTTGACAATGATGAATGTTTCAGCATGCTGGGGAAACAATTTTGGAAACAATGCTTTCTTTTGCTGAATCATTCTTTTCTGATAGCTACATTCCTCACCGGGATTCTCGTCAACTTCGCTAGAATAGAAAGGCAACTAAACCAGAAAACAATCCTCTGATAGATACTTTTTTTCATGGGGATTCTTGTCATCTTCCCTTGCAGTGTTTTCAAGGACCATCTTTCTTGACACTTGCTGTGTGTTCCTGTTTTCTAATTCAACCATTTACAGTGCTTCCTTTCTAGTCAGCACGCTTTTTGGGTGGGCAGAACAAGAGCATTCATGGTGATCCTTTTACCGAATTGGGGTGGAGTTCCAAGTAAGTGGAAAAGAAGGATTCGCTTAAATAAGCATGTTTAGTTGTATACTGATCAACTTTGAATCTAAATTGCGTTTTTGGAGAACCTTTCGACAAATTGGGGTGGAGTTCCAAGTGAGTGGGGAAGAAGAAGGTTTTACTTGAACAAGCATTTCTTGTTACTTTTTCCTTGCAACTTTGAATCTGAGCTGACGTCCACTGGTAAGCAATTCAAGTTTCAGGGATTACTGAAGGTGCTCTGAACAAACAATAGGATATGAATAACTCTGATAGAACATGAGAAAGTAGATTGTTGATACTTGATACTGCTGCACTAGTGAATATGAACACTTTCTCTACTCTGACAGAACAAATGAAATGATGGCTCATTACCGAAACCACTACTGAATCACAATAATCATGTCAAGTAGCTGTTTGTATAAACTATCATTTGCCGACACTTAAAGGTCAAATAAACTGAACTAAGAATTCTCTACTCTCTAGCTGCAATTATAGGCTTTTCCTTTCAGAACTTGATTAAACAATTGAGTGCTTGTTAGAGCAAATGTGGTTTAACAACCTGGAGAAGATGAATAATCGCTGCATTTGGAGTGAAGGGATGGGAGGCGAGTGCATGAAGTTGTTTTTGGCAATCCAAGTATCTGATTAATTTCGGAGGTGACCAATCCGACCTTCCAATTTTTTCACCGACCACCAAAATAAATTCAAAAATACTCATGAAAATTTATCTAAATGACTTCAATCCCTAGAAAAAAAAGCATGACACGAGGGAATGTTTTAAACTGAAATAAAATATAAAGCTATTTTGACAATATCAAAATCTTTACTTTAGCTAAATTTCTATGGGCAACTTAAAATTTTCTCATGTTTTTTTTATTGTTATTTTCTGTCAACTTGTTCTAATGATTCGTCAGATGCGCAGAGAGATCTCGAAAAGATCAGAATCAGCATCCACATCCACCAAGTAGCTGGAATCGTTCTGATTTACAGTGTTCTTATTGCTGCTCTGGTTTTTCTTAACTGCATCGAACCACTGCGGATCGATCCTGCCCATAGAGAAGAGCTCGCGGCTATCATCGTCGCCGATGGCGGCACCGCTTCTGTCGAGCGACGACGACGAGCCGATGAAGCAAGGATTGGACGTCCTGTGCACATTTGCCGGCTCATACTTGAACCTGCTCTGTCCCAAGTTGATCAGAATCGTTGCGTCGGTGTTCGATGCGATGATGGGGAACATGGGAGCTTTGTAGATGTCTGAGCGGCAGTGAATGACGTGCATAAGCTCGGAATCCACCGTGAAGAACACCTTCTTCTTCCTCGAATTGAAGCCGCAGCCGATTACCCTGTTCACCTCTGCCCACTCTGATTTCTCCGATTCGAAAACGAGCATCGTTCCTGCGATTTTGAAGAAAAGACGCAATTTTGAATTCTGGAGCTGCTATAGAGCGTGATAACGAGAGAAAGATTCAATTTTGGGATCTGACCGTCGAGAAAGACGCGGCCATTGGAGTGGAAACCAATGGAGCCTGGGTATGTGCCGGAGAATGATCCGCCTGGAAGTGTTCCGCCATGGGTGAGGCCCAAGGATACGAGAATTGTGTTGTTGATTTGGTTGCGGCATTCTTCTTCTTCGGCGTAAGCTTTGGTTTCTGGGATTTGAAGGAATTCTCCGAGATAAGCTTCGCACTATCAGCTTCCTCAACGACGCCCGCGGCCTTGGTTCGCTTATTTTCTCGAGGAAAAGTCCACTGTTGTTGCGGTGGCGGCGGTTTCTTCAGGTACAAGACGGTGATCTCAAAATAGGCTTCTTTAGGGAAGGAGGAGACGCCGAGAGGAGGGCCGGGTAACGGAAGGAGCATCCTCGCCGTCGAGACGTCTTCGCCATGGAGGCTCCTCTCTCTCGGATGCAACTCAACCGTTTGCGAAAATTCCGAAGAGCCTAGCGGCACCTCCCGTTTCGTCTCCCCGGCGCCGCTGTCGCATGGGTGCGCACAGCGCCGACACGGAGGCTGGTAGCTTGCGAACGTGAATCGCGACCATCCGTGCTCCACCGCCTCGCCCACCAGTCTCGGGTGGTCATCCCAACTGAACCTCGCCAGCGCCGACTCGCTGCCGGCTGTGCGGAGGGTGCTGGATCGGAAGGAGAGGTGCAACTTGGCGATCCCGGCTTGCAAACTCTGCGTCCTCGCTCTGCTTCCGGATTGAGGGAATTGGGGAGTCTCCGGCGAGAAGAACTGCCGGCAGCGGCGGTACCGAAGGAAGATCGAGAGGAGGAAGAGGAGGAGGAAGGCGGAGGCGATCGAGGGGGCTAGAATTTTGATCCATAGCTTCATCTGGCAACGTTGTGGAAATGGCGATATCGAAGAAAAGCAGTCATGGCTTGGAATAGACTATTGGAAGATGATCGGTTCAAGGAAGGGAGAGATGATTCATTAATGCTCAGGTGAATATATCGTATTATATTTATATTCCTTTATATAAAAAAAAATTCTGGAAACTGAATAATAAATAAATAAATAAGAAAAAAAATATGACTGATTTGACATTTGAGAAGATTAATAAAAGGAAAATAAAAATTATTAAAATATCCCCTCAAAGTTATCAAATTTATCATCTCACCACCAGATTTCTCAGAAACTCTTCATTTTTTTAGTATCCAAATCAAGTAGTTCATAGTAGTAAATTTGATAAGATACTCTGATAAATATAATTACAGAGAGAAATTCCTAAATAACGTGCCACTAATTAAATATTTAAAACAGTGACAGAACAGTTTACTAGATAATTCCAAAACAATTTAGATAAATTTATTTTAAGAATTTTACTGAACCTAAGTCCAATCATGACAACTCAGTTCACTGGGACTTCGTAGATTTACCCTACTAATTTTATAATTAATGGTAGTTGACTTTCTAGAACCGCATTGTTTGTGCATGCTAGTTTTATTTATTATTTTATTTTATTTTGATAATTTAAATATCTAATTTTTTTAATCAATTAATTTCGAAATGGTCCATCCAATCCATGAAAAACTCTCACCAACTTTACACTTGCAGAGTAAGCATGCCAATTTCATCGATCAACTTCAAAGAAGCTGGTTTCATACCTGAAAATTAATTATCTAAAAATAATAATAATATTGCGGAGTGCTGCCCACATCTTAACAGTGAACATGGACAACCAATGGAGAAAGACATTATGAAATTCTAACACATATCACAAATAATTAATTCCAACATATACAAAAATTCACTAGCAGAAAAATATACAACGTTTTCTTGTCAAGAGAAGAAACCACCCTAAACACTGACATTGTTTGGCAATCAAATTTCTAATGAACTCCTGAAGCTGAACAGGAAACATATAAAGAATTCTCTGCAAGCAAAGAAATTCAAGCAAAATCACTTCTCCGAAGAACACTACACAAATATAATACACACACGTCCTAGAAAACGAGATGCCCCAGTCAATGAGTGCCGCATATGATGCTTAAGCAGGGTGAGAGTGGATGCATATGTATAAGAGAAGTCGAGTCATCCTAGCAAATTCAACTCAGGAAGAAGAAATACATCTTCTTCTTATCAAACTAACAAACCATTTTTTATCGTACATGTCCTAGCCATCAGAGTGATCACAGGAATGTAACTGCTCCATCTCCTCGCCGGGAAACACTTCAGCCTGCAAAGATGGAACGATATTGTTTACGTGAAGCCATGTCAAGTCCCACATGCTGTCCCCACCTATCGTACTTCTTTTTGCAAGGATTCCCTTGGATTTCATCACAATAAGAATGTTCTTGAGAAGCTCTGGAATCAATTCTTGAAGTTTGTCACTCTTCTTGCTCCTCACTTTTACCTTCTTGTACTTTTCCAAACGACTGAGGACCCCCAACCAAAGCTTGCAGAAGCTACTCAAGCCGAAAAGCTCTTGCAGTTGCTGCAAGAAGACCTTCGTCAATAATTTGACTGCTTGCACAAGTGTACCCTCCATGTTCCGGTACTCTTTCTGTGACTGATTCTGTGTGCACTCCAGCAAGTCATCGAGAATATCAAATATAACAAGATCGAAGGCCTGCGCCCAAGTTGGGTGTGGGATACACATCCCATCTGCACCAACAAAACATCTCTGCAGTGATACCACTGCATGATTCCTTACTTCTTCCCTCTGATCCAAACAAATCTTTCTCAGCAATTGCACCAGTCGCAGCCACATCTCTCTGATTCCCTCAGAAACTTTCTCAGCATCTGAACCTGCTTCCCTAATCTCATTAGACCAGCGAGCAAGACAATTCATTGATTCTGTCATTAGATCTAATGCACGAACTGATCTATCTGTTAGGCCAACACGAGATTCTGCAAACTGTCTCGCAGCTTCAATGCAAAGGACATAGTTGGCTGGAGATAGATGAGCCCCTTCAGACATGATGAAAAGAATTGCCTCGAAGCCTACTTCTGAAGCTTCTGGGTGTCGAGCAGTGATAGAGAGTAGGGAGGCTATGGTCCGCCAACCCATTTGTGATTTAATATGGGTTGCATTTGCTTTAACAAGTCTTGTGACTTCTTGTGTGATATTCTCACAATAAGCATCAGCCACACGAGCATCAAGCTTCAAAACCAATTGAAGTGACCTTAAAAGCTCATCAGCAAGATTCTCTTTGTAAGGTAGTAGCCGCTGACAAATTCTTAGGAGTCCAAAAACAGCCTTTTCCACAAGGGCACAAGGCATCACGGTCGATTGAACAATGTTAGCTATATGCTCATAGACACCCTTCCAAAGAAGCCCAATTCTATCCCGGTTGTTTAGTGTGATGGCAATAAGCAGCTCCAAGCAGAAAACTGCAGTGTCCTCATCATCAGGGGAACTACTAACTTTCTGGGGCCGACCAGCTGCCCAGATAAGTGCCTTGGCAATTTGCATCAGTGAATCAGCATGTAAAAACTTGCTTTCTATGAAGATGCTATCAATGCGACATTTCTGTATTGTCTGCAGAGTTCTCTGATGAGCAGCAAGTTGCTGTTCAGATGGTTGCAACCTTGGTTCTTCTGTGTCCAGAGATAATAACTGGCTGAATCTCCCCATTAGCCCAGAAGATCTCCGAGGGTGACTCATACTATGAATATGAGAAATGGGCAAAGAGCTTGTGACAGGTTTTCCAGGGACAGAATCTAGCGGCAATTCTGAATCATCAGCTGCATCACTTGCAACACGAGCAGGAAGCAAACCTAATTTGTGTAATCGCAAAATACAATCAAGGATATTTCTCCAGCCAGTGCGTATGCAATCACCATATCTATTTGCTATGCTAAAAACTGTCTCGGTTGCCAGCCTAGCTTTTATGTCATCCCCAAAGACTGTCACTGTTTCCTCAACAAATGATGAGTTCAAAAGAGTTGTGAATTTGCATAGGGATACAACTAAATCATCCAGCACATCCTCTAGGTGATGATATGCTGAGATCTTAGCGACAGCCAAGAAGCCATCTACACATGTTGAGAGAACTTCTTCATGTTCTGCAAAATCAAACACCACTGAGATGGCAGCAATTGTAGGACCAGACATGATTGCAAACATGTCACGATCAAGATATGGAAGGGAATTGCAAACAATGTAAGGAGATATCTTCTTTGACTTCTGCATGAGATCAATCCATCGGCTAGGTGACATTTCCGTAAAACCAAAACCCTGTTCAGGGACAGTTCTTATTTCATTCCTGCATATAGAGTAATAGAGCTCCGTCAGGAACTCCCTTGGGAGGTCATTACCACCATTAATGCGGCGATTATTTCGGATGAAATCCTCTTCAGTCATCTTCTTCTTTACCTGGACATTATGTTGATCTGTATTGAGCATTATAAGTGAGTATGCCAACACGAGTGCTGCATCCTTGTCAACAAGGATCTGAGGTGATTGCTCATAATACCTCTCTGAGAATGCCTCAAGCACTCTCTGAATCTTCTGAGATTCACCAGGCAAGCGGAATGTTTCTAGGAAAAGTCGAAGAGCAGTATCCAGATTCATGTCCTGAAAATCAAAAGTCCATGCAAATTCATGAAGTACTTGCACACAAAACTCATCATGATTTCCCAAGAAGTCACCGACAAGGTTCTTATCCAAGCCAGCTGTGTATCTGAAGAAACAAGCCACGCTCTGTGGATCGAGCTTCTCGGGCAGCAGATGAGTTCCTTGCAGAAACTCCAAGCCCTTCTTGGGGTCTCTGTTGAAGTGATCTGCGCCAATCATTAATCTCCTTTTAATGTACTTTCTCCGCTGGACAAATTTAACCCAATATTCTGGAGTAGAGTAGTTCTCACACCTCACTGCCCAAAATGGTGAATATTCCTGAAGCTCCAATGAAGACTGTTCAAGAGAGGGAGATACATTTCCAATCCTATCAGCCATTCCCTCGACCACTGCAATCAAACCATCCAAAGCAAGAACATGCATGGAAGAAAGAGGGCAGTTGATAGGAAATGCACTTTTTGATAGAAGATTTCCTAGCTCTTCAAACAAATTGCTGCAAGTAATGTCGCAATCAAAGTTGGCATACATCTCTGTCATAAAGTTCTTCTGACGGCAGAAGTCCACGAGAGCCTCCATGGTTACTTCCTGCTGTTGATAGCTAGCTCCATATCGACTTTGTGTGAGCCTCAAGATCACACAAGAAAAGAATGCCTCCAGTTGTAATTTGAGCTTTGAGCACAAGTGGCGATAAAGATTTAGAACTATACTACATACTGTGGACAGTATTAGAGGGCTCATAGACAAGCCAAACTGTATCAAGTTTCTAAACAATTCGTCTTGTATCAGGGTTAATAATTTTGGGTGTTTACTTATTGATGGTCCTCCCAACTCAACAGCTGAGTTGATCATGCTAAGGGCAAATAGTGGCACATCTTCATCAAAAGCTACCTGATTCGTTGCAGGATTCCTACCACCTTGGTCTTGGACATTTGTAAGAGAACATAAGAAGTGGAATATCTCCACCATGCAAGGGATTCCATATGGGTCTACAATGATTTTCATGTCATGTTTTTGTTCTGATCCCGTACCAATTTCATCTCCCATGCCTTTGTCGTCAACCTTGATACTCCCATTCCCATTTTCTACTTCAGCAATCCCAAAAGCCTGGTCCATATCAACTGCACTTATCTGCAGAACTTTATCATCACAAGCTATGTTTTTGCATGAATAATAAAACTTGCAAGCAGTAAAATTTCAAGCAAAAGAACATCTTTGTCTGTATAAGAGTGATGAAATTAAGACGTAAAAAATTTAATTCTTTACAGTCTATTTACTGAAGTTGTACCTTGGGGTTCAATGAAGAAGATGCATCACCATCCTGGACATCAGCCAAGTGCAAGAAGATGCAGCGGACAAGCTCATGCATCGTGTGCCTTGAAAATCTCTGCAACAACTCTCCTTTGGTTGTTGCCTGGTGGACGACGCGGAAACAGGTATTTACAATTGTGCAGGCATGCTGGTTGCTCAGCACAGTCGAGGCACGGCTCCGCATGATCGCAAGCAGCACCTGGAGTATCTTCATCAGAACGGCCTCCTCAGAAGCAGGGTCGGTCACCTCAAACCGGCAGCTCGTGACGGCATCGACAACCAAATGCATCGCAGCTACAACGGCAGTCCCAGACGCCGGGTCGAGGAAGTCAAGAGTAAGGATCTTGTACAAAGAGGAGAGAGCCACACTAGTGATAGGAGCGCCGGTCTCATCAGAGCGGACCACATCCACGAACGGCCTGAAATAAACAGAAGGGTCGATCGTGGACCAGGGGCGGCGGACGTCCCCCCATGAGAACGCCTGCCGGCGGAGTAACTTGAGGGACAGAATTAGGGAGTGCTCAATGATGTGATCATCCGCGCCTGAAGCATACCGGCCGCCCCACCGCACATTGCGGCGCATCACAGCGAGTACTGCGCTGACCTCCGAGCATATCACGCAGGCAAGGTCGGCTCTTGCTGACGGATCACCTAAGGATGGCACCTTACAGCCATCCTCGGCGATGTCGTATGATTCCTCCTCGATGGGGTTTATCTCGAGCCGCGCGAACCCCATTCGAGCATAAAAAAGACGGTTTTTTCAACCAAGCACGAGGGTTTCTGAAGGGGAATCTGATCTACGGCTTCTACTAAACGAGGATTCGAAAATAAAGACCAAAAAAAGGGAGACCTTTAGGAGAGGTGCCGTCTATAGATCCAAAAATCGACAGATTGATCGATGAAGCGCAAGCAGAATGGAGATGAGAAGGTCAAAGGATGTAAAAGACTGTTAGACGGAGATCGAGGAGGAGGAAGAGTACCCGATCGAAGCGAGGAGATGCCATTGGAGAACTCCAAGACCAGGAGAGGACGCGAGGGAGCACCCGTCTCTGCGTTCAAGCTCACTCGCCTTTGTTTTACTTTTCGGACTTTTTTTTTCATCGTATATTTTTTTTTTCACTTTGATTTCGTAAACTATAAATTGGGTTGGGCTTTTGTTTGGGCCTTTACTAATCAACTAATTCTGGAAGTGGGCCACACCCATAAATCCGGAAGTATTTTGTATAATATGTTAACTTGATAATACGATAGACTTATTATAATATTACGATGCATTTAAAGAAAATTTTCTTTCTAAGCGCTTTCTAATTTAGGACTGGGTTAAGCGCGCTCAAGTTTGATATTACTTAGTTTAACATGTTGCGTTAGGGACTATAGCCTCAAGTTATCGTAGCACCCGTGGTTCGATCTTCAACCACGACATATTTAAAAATATAGAGAGATTTTTTAGAAAATTAAAAATATTTAAAAATTATTTTCCAAAAATTGAGTAGGTGGAATCGGTTATCTGTTTTAATCTACATTAAAGTACTTATTAATGTTCGTATAAAAAATTTCTTCATACAAAAAAAAATATATATATTAAATTCGAATATTATATAAGAAGTTGAGAACTTATAATAAAAAGGAACCAGACATTTAATATAGATAGGGATGACTAATCAGTCATTTGCAATATATATGATTAGATTGTATTTGAATTATGTTTATATTACCTGGTAAAATACTGATTCTTATATTAAATCAAATTTCAATTTCAGTGACGATAAAAATTACATTTGACCTTGTTTAGGAAAGAAACTTGGAGGTTTTCTTAATGATGTATTTTCTCTCCTTCTTTGTCATGTATTTTGTTTTCATTTTACTCACCTTTCTTTTTCTTTTTATCAAATGCAAAATTAAATTCAAACTAAAAATAATAAATCAAAGATAAATTTCAAATTCAGAATTAATTTAGATAATATTAAAAGTCGGAAAGGATGAATGCCAATTTTACTTATTTTATTATTTCGATAAAATTTATAAACGAGTTATTTATAGAATACATGTCTATTTTTGAAACGGCATTAGTCATTAGCGAGATAAGGAAGTAATTGGAAGGCTAAATTACGGATTAGCTTTAACCGATCGCATGATTTAAAGACTAATAAGTTTCGCACACTTTTAACCGCTCAATTATTGGGACTCGTAAGAAAGATCTAGGCCGTTTATTTATATGATCCGACGGTCCTAAACTGTTTCGTTAATTGTACAAATAAGGTTGCTGCGGTGGACCTCCACTCAACTTTCTTTTTCCCTCCCTTCAGCCTGGGGATCTCGTGCGACGCGACGCAAGAAGCAGGACGCAGAGATCTGAGAGCGAACAGTTTCTTCCCCTTCGAGGTGAGTTCCGATCGCTTTTGGGCCTCATTTTGCTGTTGGATTTTGGTTGATCTCCGATGTGATTTGTCCTTTTCCTTTCTTTTCTCTATGCCATAGCGATCTCCTGCCAAGGGTATCCGAATTTCTGAATTTACCCTTGTTTTTGTCTTTGATATTGCAAGTGTTATGATCATTAGTTCATTCAAGATGTAGAAATTTCTTCTTTTGGGTCAAATGGATTTTTTTAGGGGTGAGGGTGAAGAATTCCCTAGAAATTTGATTTCAAAGATAGATGGAATGAATGTGAAAAAGAGATGAGAGACGAGAGGGAAGGTTGATTGTGAAGCTAACCCTAGCGCGATTGAATTGGCCAATGAAGTTATCGCCCGGTGCTTTGCATCGAGGTGTGCCCCCAATGACTTTTCTGTATCTTGCGATTTTCTTGGGTAAAGAATCGCCTTTCTGTATATACTATATTCGAGATAATTTTGTCTTCAAAATGAATTTGGGTAGTTAGGTCGAATTGCATAAGCAGGAGGATATACTTTTTACAATTTCTAGAACCAAGATGAACGATTTATGAATGTTTTTGGGCGAATAGAAAACAAAATTAGGACCTTGCTAGAGTTGCATGGGCAATGGAAGAAGACCAAGATGCATAGCAGCATGCCAATTGTAATTGCCAGTGACAAAATACTTTCTTCAGATTCACAATGTCTACGTTGTATGGTTATACAGTGCAGTATTTACTGATAATTTATTTTACCCTTTTTTGTTTTTGTAATTTTGATCCCTTTGTATTGTCCACTATATAGACAGATTGTATATGCTTGTATCTGATAATGGAGTAGAACATCCTCATTGAATTGTGCTTTTAGGTTTTATTCATTCTGTCTTTATGATCAAATTACAATTAAAAGAAAAAACCCATTTGATCAAATAATCGTAACTTCTAAGAGTTTCAACGTTCAGATGTTATCCTGTCTCATTTTGGGTCTTGCGCAAGCTTTTTCTTCTTCTTCTTCTTTTTTTTAAGAATGATCCGGATCCTGTCTAACTAGAGAATTCAACTCTGATACTTCTAGTTACTCCTAAATCTGAATTAACTATGTTTTTCATTGAAATTTCTTCAGCTGATCAAAATGATGCAAGGGAAATCCACTTTGAATCCTTTTGCTACTCCTTATGTACCTCTTTCGAAACTTCCTTTTGAAACAAGAGATGAGTCTTCAGAGAAAACAACTGCCCCTCCTGGAAACAATGAGGCCATTGAGAACTCTTTAGAGCTTCAACTTCCGGAATCCTTTTCCTTCAACTATGACATCCAGAGCTTTCAAAATCTCAGTTTCTCTCGTGAATCATCCTCAAAAGTTGGAGAGTTCAACGATCCTACCTTTCCAGACGACCTTGGTAAATTGGACGATTCAGTTGCGATACTCGATTGTCTTTCATCGGCGTTTCCTGATATCTCTTTGGACTATCTCTCCGAATTGCTTGCCATAAACCAAGGCGATTTCAATGATACTATTGATGCACTGCAGCAGCTTGAGGTAAAGTTTCTTTTCTCTTTCATTATCTATATTCAAGGATCATTAAATGAAAGTATGCAAATTAAAACCTCTCATTCTCCCCAACTCACCGTGATTGATTCTGCTTTCTAGACAAAGCACTTCATATAGTCAAACGACTCATCGGATGGTTATTTGCAGAGCGATGTTGATGCACTCGACTATCCAACTGAACCTGCTGCGACTGATGGCAGTTATGATATTGGCTTTCATTCAACTTGATGAAAAATCAATGTGGGTAGTCGCCTTGCCCTTTGTTTTGCTTCCTCTGAGATAATGCTCCGTCGTAAAGCTTGACTGAAAATTCTATCACCTTTCCAATTGGCCACAAGTTTTGTACAATACAAATGCACGGTTTTCTTCTGAAACAAAGCACTAGTAATGTAGTGGCTGTACAGTTTTCTTCCTTGCTTGTTATGGGGTCATGTTTTTATTGCTCCAATGATGGTACACTTCAGGCTAGTCTGTGGAGAATTTAGGTCAGCGTGTTTGTGCTCTTGTGAAATTTGATCTAAACGAATGATTGAACGTTTAGTGGGTCATGGAAATGTGATCCTCAGTTCAATTTGAATTTTAGAACCATGTCTTCGTGCATTGTGGCCTGTGTAAGTAACAAACGCACCGGCCTATTAAAATGGAGAAAATATTAAACCAATTAATAATTCTTGTGCAAACATAGCTTCCACATGCATTGAATTGAATATCCAATTTAAAAAAGGACAGTTTATTCAGTGACTTTATATGTTTTTTATTCATATGTTTGCACAATAGGATTGCAAATAAACAATGGGTTTGAAGTTTGATTCCTTTAATCATCATCAATGGATCATAAAGATTTCATTTTTGTCTTGAGTTTTTAATTCAATCTTATAAAGAGGATAATACGTATATGATGATCGTTAGGTTAGATAAAAATTTAAATTGTATAAATTTTTAATAAACTCATGATGAGATAAACTAATTTAATGCTAAACATTTCTCTATGCGGCAAAAGACGATTCACTTGTCCCCATCGATGTGTAGCCGGTGGTGGTCGTCGATCAAGTTGATGACGTGCCACAGATCGGTGGTCCTGTTAAAATAAAAATATAATGATACAGAATTAATTATTTAAATAAAACTAATCATCATAAACAAAATTATTTAAATATTTAGAAGAGATAAAACCTAAAATAATAACAAATATAATTTGATAACTTTTTCTACTTCCCCTAAACTCGCTCTCTCCGTAAAAGCATAATTAAGTTTTGGTAAGATGAAATATTACGACAATTGCAATTAATTAGTGATTATTCCTTTGAAATGCCAACACAACTCACAATATTTATTGTAGAAAATGGTGTGATTCCATGATCTAATTAGCATGATACAAAGAACATTAATTTAAATAAAAACGTGTTGAATCCCTCAACTAAACAACTCTCTGATGTTGGTTAAAAATAAAAGAATCATTACCCAAAGTATAATGACTGATTATTTAATTTAGTTATATAAAATTAAAAGAGGATTAAGGAAGAACACAATGTGAAAAACAACTCAGGATAGTGAGATTGGAAGCTATAAGATAAAAATGACGAAGTTGAGTATTATCTGTGGTGGAATTAATCAATCGTAATCAAATATCTTATGATCTAATAAATTAAGTTGTATGGTTTTTTATGTGAAAAAGTTTGAGTATAAGTCCCGTTGAATCATTGATAGGTTGGTAATAATAGACTACTCTACCAAATAATTCCGTCTAAAACACAATGATAGCGATAAAATATAAAATAACACAAATTGAATATATACTGATTGATACGATCAAGATTTATATTCAAGAAAAGATTAAAAAATACATGGTTAAGAAAAAGAAAAAACAAAACATCTATTGATCAGCGAAAACATTAATATGATCACTTGTTGTGAAGGGGATCCGGGGAACTTGGAATGACTCTCTTGCTCTCCATACCATCTGGCACTGCCAGTACCGCCACCACTACCGGCCTTCTTTTGACGGCCATCTCTGTCGCTTCGCCCCCTTCAAGAGGTGCTGGGGTCGTCGGAGTTGTAGCCGGCAATGTCCGAGGACAGCTGCAGCAAAGCAAAATGGTGTAAAAGAGGATCACCAAGCAGTAGAATGAGTAAGAGTGCCTCATCATCATCAGTTTTCTCATCTTTCAAGGGAATTATACATATTGATTTCAAAATTCTGTAATGAAACAGGAAAGAGTTGGGCAGGGAAATATGAAGATCGTTGTGATGGTCTCAATTCTCAAGTGTGGTGATTGAGGCAGAGAGAAGGCATCAAGAAGGCAGCCAGAGAGACTTAAGTAGAAGTTTAAGCAGTAAAAGACAAAGGCAGAGTTCCTGTTTCTGCGTGATGTGTGTCTGTATATATATATAATTTATGGGATTGAAACATTAATATTAAACTTTTAAGGTCATTCAAAGCTATCTTTTTGAAATTAGTAAAACCAATATTCTATCTTTTTTTGCCTTTGATTTTATCACAGAACTAAATACAGTCAGGATTATTTTTGAAGAACTACATCAACACAGTCAAATTTTTGAAGAAATTATTGGTCTTTACAAGTTTTTCGTTTTTGGAAAACACTGTGGAAGAAGGGAGCTGATGATCAATCATGGTGATGTGATTTATCCCTGTCTCCTAATTTGGAGTCCATGAAAGTTTGATTTACATGTGGTGTCTCCAGCATCATCTCTGTCCAGCTTCATTGTCTTGTCATGTCATCCCCAAAAAAATAGAGAGCATACGTACTTCACCATTTTACCCACAAAAAAAAACATAAAATAAGTACAAAATATCTCATAAAATATTTTTATTAATCATGTTTCAAGTTAGATCATTTGATTGGTACCTTCACCCGGGGCAATAGTTACATTTTCTGATGAATAATAAGGACCTAAAGTCAGAATACTCCAATGAAAAGTGGGAAATTTTGAATAAGCCTTCGTTAGGTTAGGTGGCCGACGAAAAATTTCTATGAGATTGAATTAATTACCTTTAAAATTAATCAAGATGAATGCTATGAAAAATAATTGTTTAGTTGCCAACACAATGATAAAAGTCGAAACGAAAGTTGCAAAGAGAAGAATCACTCGTTGCATATTGGCAAGTAGGAGGGCAGATAAACTTCTCTGACCTTAAAAAAAGCTTCTGGCTCTAGTGTTCATGTCACCGTTTGCTTGCTTTTGACATCAGAAGCAAAACTTTCTTTGTCAGATTCTTTGTTTTGGTGTATTGATTTGGATCAATGCGTTGTGCTCCATCACCCACGAGTATTACTCTTCTGCTCTTTTATTCTGTCTCTTCTGTGCCCATTTGGTGCACCACAAAAAGCATAAAATAATTTTTAAACTGATGTTTTGTATTTCCCAGGCAGTCGATTACAAGCAAAGGTACATAAAAATGATCGTTTTAGAAAGTAAAATTAAGATTCGCCTACATAGCAGAGAACAAACAAATTATAAAAAATATAGAGAAAATCCTGAGAACCTTTCATTGTTCAGCTACTACAGAACCAAGATTACAGGATGACTTTGCCCTTGCATATATAATAATTCGAGCCCAATTCTTAACCCCCCAATGCATTTCTCTTACCCTTTTTTTGGGGAAAAAATTATCAAACATTAAATCTCAGTTTTGCATCAATCGTTTCTGCAATTTCTGTATTTGTACTTGCATATTCTCAAACTTTGTGGTACTTGTATTTCTGCACCAAGTTGAATCGATGGAGGTTTTCACTGAAACCTTTGAATACAAGAGTTCTTACAGCATCCACCCCTTGCTCCAGAGCAGAATCCATCTATTGAAGAAACAAAGAACCCAACATTTCAATTCGCATATTGAGAATTATTCTCGGCTCCTGACAGAAACCTTACAACATTTTGTTAAATTATGTAATTTAGAAACTGAGTTCTCTGCACAATTTGAGGGTGTCAAATTTTAATGCTGCAATTAGAGACAACATGAGGTATATCGTAGGTTTAAGATATCTTTCTAAGCTGGGTATCAGTCGACAGTCGCCGCTGAAACAACATAGACATGCCAAGGCAGGTGTCAGTAGCCCTGAGTACGTAGGAGGAATTTAATAAAGAAGAATATATCTAGTAGGAGGAAGGAATCAAGAAGTAGAAGAGAAGGAACTACTTACCTGGAGGAACTGGAGGAAACCTTAAGAGCATTGGACGCTCGAGATGAAAATGAAGCAGCTCAAGATGATGGAGGAGCAGTGACGGCATTCCAAGATAGAAAAGAAGTGGCGGCGACATTGAAGGGTGTATAAGAATTGACTCGAGGGAAAGGGGCATCAAATGTTGTTTCACATCTTGATTCTTCAGCAGAACAGTTCGCAGTTCGCAGTTCGCACCGCCCAATATGGGCAGGACACAGAACAATAATTTAACTCATGTGTATGTGTCCCATAAATCTATTATATCCATTACAAGTGCAACTTTGTGACTTCATTTAATCGTATTGCTTTTCAACTCTATTCATTCTTCAATTCTTTGTTGCATCATCAAACTGAAGCATTGATTACTTGCATTTGGAACCAATATTAGCTGCAAAACATATCTTTCACCCTTTTATGATCACCTTAATGAAAATTTGATAATTTTTCTTCATAAGAGTTTTGAAGTTTCACCAAGAAGGTGTCATCATGACAATATTTCTATTATAAAACAGTCTAGAACATATCTATGTTGCTCAAACTCAAGAATGATGGCAAAAAAAAACAATATACAGAGCCAAATATTCGATGGTATAGTGTCCCCAAAGATAGGTTGCATTTGAAGTGTACGACGAGGAAAACATGATGGAACCTTTGAATTCACATTCTCTAATTTAAATTGCAAGCAAAAGCTTCATGGATAGTGACAATGATAAAGACATGTAACTTAACACCTGTATGCGCTCCTCGTTACTGAATTTCTGTAGTAGAAAAGCTCTCATATCCATAGCTCCAGGTGGATTGCCAATACCTAAATTTTGGAGTATAATTATTTTACTAGGCAAGTGTCATCAACAACTATACTACCAAATAAGAATGAGATGACGTGACAGAACCGATGCATAGTCGAGGGAAGTCTCGGCAATCATCTAAATGGTGAATTACACTCTTTACACTGCAATAAATAGTTTATACGAATTAGTATACTTGTCAAAAAAAAATGCAATGTACACTATTATGAAATAAAATAATTTGATATGCAGGGGAGGAAATTGCCCTGTGAGATGACAAAAATAGTAAACACATGGGCAATTTTAATGATATGACAAAAAAGCAATAGATAATTGCAATAGGCTTCAATTACAGTCACGATAAGATAAGCGACATAATGGAAGTAGACATCTGAAGCTAAATTGAAAAACCAGCAAGTTAACAATGATAGTTTGTTCCTCTAAGAGAGAACTTATACGACCTCAGCGTAAAACAAGCTCAAAGAAGGTAATAATAGAAGAGAAATTAGAAAAAAAACCCACACATACTGATATAAGAAATGGGCAACAATCAATTTAAGAGACCATGACCATGTTTATGGAAGTATATTAATTTTTCTTTCATCCATCGCAATCAAATTTTAGCTTACCATTTTATTCAAAACAAATCATTGCGAAATAGAACAAAATTGAAATCGTGTGAACAATTTCAAACAAAATTAACTAATGAAGGTGGAAGTACATGGACATGTTTGTGAAAGAAAGAACGAAAATATAGTAAATTATATTAAAACCAGTTAAATGACAAATCTTGAGAACCTAATGTTCGGTTAACTTGCCTAGTAAAGCAAGTATTTCAGTTTTCAGAATTAACAGGGAAAAAGAGGAGTGGATATCACATAAATGATGAGTATATTGTATCCAATGATGCAGCTTCTAGTTTATAAACAGAGCTGTATTGCAAAACTGGTGATGGATTAATTAAAGAATACACTAACCCATTGTGATGTCCATGACCGCCTTTTCGCTGAACCCTCAAAACACCATTAGGCAAACTCATTTCGTCATACATCTACAGAAGAATTTGAAATAATATAACATCTCAAAATCAATGCAAAAAGCTACTGATCATTAACTTACAAGTAAAATATGCCGTAATGGTACTTGATAATATGCAGCAAGTGGCCCTACCTACAAATAAAGCTTATCATATACATATTGATATTGAGAATAGTCTTGAAAGAAGTTGAAAGAAAGTAGATAACTGATTCTCCGCTGTAGTTCATGTAGGATTGTGGCTTCACCAAGAGAATCGGCACTTCCCCGATGGAACCTGCCATTCCAGACATCTGTTAATGTTCATATTATGCTATATTTGTTTAGAATTGTATGTTATCTAGTGCACAGTATCTTAACGCAGTGCATAAATCTTCAAGGAAATTCAATTTCTTAAACACTATTATTTTCTCCTAATTGCTACTTTCTCTTAAGCAAATCGGTCATCAGGATTCGCAAAACACTAGAAAAGAGAAGAAAAGGCGTTCAAACTGTTCACCAATTCCTATCAATGCCTTGGATTGGATGCTGTTTAAGGTAATGCCTTCAGCTCGAGAAATATGATCAATCATCTCAAATCCCACCTAGAAAGAGGGGGAAAAACCCTTTTTTAGGTTTCATCAGAAGAGGCATTAGCTAATCTAATCCTGCAAGAAACCATCTTTGTTAGAAGAGCTTGCTCACGTTGTGCCTGGTTCCGTGGTACTTGTTTCCGGGGTTTCCGAGACCGGCGATTAGCCAGGGGGTGTACTCCGGGTTGGTCCTCTCATTGGGGTCCGGGAGCGAGGCGACTGCGTGTGGGAAGCGATTGCAGCGACTAGGGAGAAGAAGGTGCCGCCGTCTTGTCGTGGCTTCGCAAGGGATTGGGCTGCGAAAACGAAGGAAGGAGGAGGGGGGCGTAGGGGTGGTGGGAGAAGAGAGACCGGCCAACGAAGCCATCTGGATTCGTGTGGTGGATGCTGCGGTTCCGCACTTGGGTTTTCAAGTGGGTTTGCAGGTGTTTTAATTCATATTTTCTTATAACTATTTATTTTTTTAAATAATATTTTGTATTTTTATATATTTTGTATTTCTATAACTATTTATAGATATTTCTATGTATTTATATAAATTTTATTATTTTTTATATTTTTATATTTATTAATTTTATATATTTTTCAAACAACTCACGTTATAAAAAAATAATTTTGATACCATATTTAAAATATAATAATAATTATATAAAAACATTATTGTATATCAAAATTATATTTAGATAATTAAAAAAAATAATTTATATAGTTTAAGGATATTATTATCATTTAAGTAAAAATTAAATTTAAAAATAATTATTTATCAACCACTCAAATTTTACCTTATATTATATTTTGATTTATATTTCCAAATACTCTATACTTTACCATCTCACTAACTTTAAAATAATCTGTATAAGAATTAATTTTAAATAAGTAAAAACTTTCTCAAAACTTAAAGGCTAAATAATTTTAAGTCTTTTCTACAATTTATCCCATTTTTATTTAAAAAATAACACTTAAAAAAATAGTAAATAATCAAAATAACCTTACCTAAATATTAATTCTAAACATTAAAATTATTAACATTCTTACCTGCATCATTATAAACAATAAAAAACATCAACTTTGAAAGGAATAACTATCAAAAAATACATTCCTCACCCTCACTAAATAAAAAAACAAAGAGTCATAATTTTAAATTGATGAACCAAAACTAAATGAAGATAGAACAATGTTCATCATTAAAAATATTCTCCTTATCATCAAATATGACATACAATAAAATAGGAGTGAAGTATTGGCGTGACAAAATTACACCAATACGCATATCAAAGATATTACAAAATCTAGAAAAGAAGTTTATAGACTGTTGTTACTACCAGGTTGGTGTTCAAACATCTTAATATACCATATAAATCAAAAAACAACTAATATCTAATAAATGTCAACTACTATTTGCATGTAAAAAAAATAATGAGTTTGGATTCTTCCGGTAGATGGATGAAATAGAACAAGAAACACAAGACTTCAACAATTTTACCTTCCAAAAAGTTCAGGTTAAAATTAACCTTTCAAGGGTCATATGAGATTTTTTTTACTTTTGTTTTTATTAAGAATAATTTTAACATTTAAAATTAAAGTTTAGGCCAGAGTTATTTTTTATTTTAGTTATTTACTATTTTTTTCTTTTTAACTTTAGATAAGGGGATTAAGTGCAAACTACTACTTGATAGAAAAACATAAAGAGGTTAAAGTTATTTAGCCTATTACAAATCCTTTTTTTTTTTTTTTTTTTTTTTTTTCTCCAAAAACAAAAACACCCCCCTTTTTAAGGATCTCTCACTTGTCTTGTCTACACTTGTGGAGCTAATGGCCGCTCAATTCGGTACATGATTTACTTTCATCGTCTCACTATAAAACTGACGATGAAAAATATTCGATGTGAACGAAGTCACCTTTTGCTCATCGAGTTACGCTTCGCTATTTTTTTGACGGATAAAGCTCGATATGTAAAAGTCCCAGCTACTGACTTTCGTTCTCTTCAGTGAAGTTGCAAGGGATTATGAAAAATAATGGATTACAGAAGCTAAAAAGAAAAGCAAATTATATTT
>JBAMIE010214810.1:0-10050 GCA_037177295.1 Kaempferia parviflora
TGGAAGAAATTTAGGGTTCTTCTTTTGGTGTCGATGGATTTTGTATCTTTGGATTGTCTACTCGATAATCTATGTTTTTTATTTTCAAAATGGAATATTCCCTCTTGCGCTATGCTTGATGACTGACTTTTCTTGAGTGAATTTCAATAGGTTTAGATTGCAGGATATACAAACAAATATTGGTTTTTTATCTTCCTTGAGTGTATAGTTAGACCATATTACTTGTTTTATAATTATTAAATTCATGACATTCTGGTCTTCTTCCTAGCGTAGATGGCTTCTTGGCGCTGGTAGCTGCGTTAGAATTTGTCCGGTTTCCTCAATGGTATGCATGATTAAATGTGGACTTTTTTTTTTAGTTTTTTCAGTTAAATGCATTTAAATTTGTTAATTTTGGTCATATGCCTGACAGTTTGTTGAATGTAGTGATAGTAATGAATTCTTCTGGTTGATAGCATGAGACCATTCATCTAATCTGACTTACTGGGAAATTGTTTATTATATGTCATGTTGTGCTCTCTTGCTCCAAAACAAATGAGATTCGTTCTCGATCTATGGTATGGGTAGACTGGAGAAAACTATAAACATCATAGTAATTCATTACCATTCCAATTATTAAAAGTGTTTGATGGCTCATTTAATTCCTGTCATTACTTATTGCATAGAAATGAAATATATTAGCAGAAACGATGAGATGATTACCAACCAATGGTTATAAATAGTAAGATTCTTCCGATTAATTTATGCTAATGACTGTATAATACACTTTCTGTGAATTGGTTCTCAGTGATCAGAAAAATTCATTTACCAAATTGTTGTGTACGAGATGTGACATTTAGCACTAATGATCAATTATTTGGTATAATTGAACTTTATGTGAGACTAGATGTTGCTACACTATGAAAAAGACATGCATTGAAAATCAGATTTGGTGACGGTTTAGCTCAATAATTGGAATGGTTTTGTATATTTGTGTTGGTACGACTAGGAGCCAATCATCCCATGCTAATTAGTTATTTGTGTAGTTTTTCTCTCTCCATTTTGTCATAAATATTGAACTGGATGAATGATAAGCTTGCAAGAACAACAGACTTTCATACCTTTGTACTTCTATTTTTGGAAATCACTTGTGTCATATTCATATGCATATGAATTGATGATGATAAGAAAAATACAATTATGCTTTGACTGGTCATGCAAATGCCAATTTTTGGGGACACCATAACTTTTCATTGCATATTTGTTAATGTAGTACTCAGGATTCAACCTATTTGTGGCCGCACATTGTTTTATATGATTTATTGATCCTTCATAATTGTTTCTTTTTACTGGTTTGGCAGCAGAAGGATTCTTTTTACAATCCAATGGCTATTAATGAGCCACTGTATCCGATAGCTGTGCTGATCGATGAGTTAAAGAATGAAGATATTCAACTGAGACTGAACTCTATCAAGAAACTCTCTACTATTGCACGGGCGCTTGGTGAGGAGAGAACCAGAAAAGAATTGATTCCATTTCTTAGTGACAATAATGATGACGATGATGAAGTTCTTATGGGAATAGCTGAAGAGTTAGGCGGCTTTATTCCATATGTTGGGGGTGTGGAATATGCTCATGTATTGCTTCCACCACTGGAGACATTGTGTACTGTAGAAGAAACTTGTGTTAGGAACAAGGCTGTTGAGTCACTGTGTCGTATAGGGGCACAAATGAAGGAAAATGACTTGGTAGATTGGTTTGCCCCTCTGGTGAAGGTAAGGAAATTTATTATAGTTATTCAGAGATTTTCCATAAGTTGTTACAATGCATTTGTTATATCTTCTTTAAGTTTGACAACTTTTTCCATGTGTACTCCTTAATCTTATGTTGGCATATTCTTAGCATTCATGAGAAATGAGTTTTGCAGGCCAGAAGTATACCAAAAAAGCTTATTCTGTCTCTTTCCTGATCCTTTGTGATTATGAAATTTAATAACAATTATAGTAAAAAAAAATGTAAAAATATGCACCGGCCACTTAAGTTTCTCCATTTTTCACTCCATATAGTGCTATAGTAGGTAGGGGTAATTATTTACTTGAGTGCTTCTCACCATTCATGAATCAAATACAAATTATACCATAAGCTTTACAGAAGCTAAGAGTATCTTCCTTATTAGTGAAAGCCTGTTCTAGTTAGCTGCATTTATATGTTTTCTCAAAGTTGATGTCTTTTAGCTGATGTTTGTGAGATGTGATTTCAATTACTTGCTGTCATATTTGATATTTCTGATTAAAGTCATTGGTAATAGCACATTGTAGTTGAACAAAGTTGCAGAAATGCAGAAATGAGGTAATGTGATTTTGTTTCTATAATCCAGTTGTTTACCAAGTATGCGTTTTTCAATGAACATGAACCTGTTTGCATTCAAACCTATAATATATGGATCATGTGGAGTTTCTTGTGTTGTTAACTAATAGTGAATTGTGACGCCAATTAAGCTTTTCACGATATCGTTATATCTCATGAAAATGGTAGTTCCTAACCCCAATTTGTTTACGTCATCAATTTAGAAACATCTACTTTCCTCTAGGAACAATGTTTTTGTCTCTTGTTTTGTTTAATGTGTTATGCCTTCTACTTCCAGAGGCTAGCAGCTGGCGAGTGGTTTACTTCTAGGGTTTCATCATGCAGTATATTTCATATTGCTTATCCAAGTGCTCCAAATCAGTTGAAGGGGGAACTGAGGTCCATATATGGACACTTGTGTCAAGATGACATGCCTATGGTAAGGAGAGCAGCCGCAACAAATTTAGGCAAATTTTCTGCTACAATAGAGCCAAGCAATTTGAAATCAGATATCATGCCAATGTTTGAGGAATTAACAAAAGATGGTAATCTTTTTTAATTTACACATTCTTTGATGTTTGTCTCTCCTTCACAAAATTTATTCCTTTTTTAACTTATGATTCCATATTCTGGAATAACATGTTTTCTCTCTTTCTTGATCTATTTCTAGATTATCTATAGTTTCTGAATTGAAGGATCTGCATTTTTTGGCTGTTTACAGACACTCTTTTGTAACTTGGATTGTCTTGTCATTTAAGTATCATTGGCATATGTATCGTAATCATTAGTCTCCTCTAGAACAAATTTTGCATGTCAATCATCAATTTTGTTCACAACCTTATTTCTGCTATCCATGCAAAGTGTTATATCTACCTAAATTTTCTGGTTCAGATCAAGATTCTGTGCGCCTGTTGGCTGTTGAGGGTTGTGCAGCACTTGGAAAATTGGTGAATCCTGAGGATTGTGTTGCACAAATTCTTCCAGTGATTGTCAATTTCTCTCAGGTATGTTCTACTTTTATGAAAATATATTTTTATCCTTCATTCTGATTTTATGTGAAGCACACAGGTATAGAAGCAAGCCCATGCTATTTTTCCCATTTTCAATATCAGAACTGCCTATTCTATCAGTCTTTTGGTTAATGAACATGGGATACCTTCCACTCTGGTTTTCACTGCAACAAATTGATTTTTGCTGTTTCTTCTTATGTTCCTTGGACAGGATAAATCATGGCGTGTTCGATATATGGTTGCAAATCAATTATATGAACTTTGTGAGGCTGTTGGAGCTGAAGCTACTAGGTTATACATGTTATCATAATTTGTTGTGGTTCTCTATTTCTTTGTATGAATATTTGTTGTTGTTTCTTCACTTTTAGCTTCATTCCCTTAAATCAGTTAGTGTGATGCAAAAAATCTTCATAACTGGAATTTCAGATCAACTTTAATTTTTTAAATAATTTTCATTATGTTACTGATTCACCTTGCCTCAATCAAGGACCGATCTAGTACCTGCAATTGTTCGACTTCTTCATGATAATGAAGCTGAAGTGCGCATAGCTGCAGCTGGGAAGGTGACAAAGTTTTGTCAGATCTTAAGCCCAGAACTAGCAATTCAACATATTCTTCCTTGTGTAAAGGTGTGTTTTATGGGTCTGCTGGTTATAACTCACTGTTTCATTCGATTCTTGATGTGCCAATATTCTTTGTTGCATCCTGATTTCTGCACTATTGTGATGACTTCAGGAATTATCATCAGATTCTTCACAGCACGTTCGCTCAGCTTTAGCTTCAGTGATCATGGGGATGGCACCTGTCTTAGGAAAGGTATGGCCATATCAAGGTAGGAAGCCTTGTGACTAAATCAAGCAACTGAAAAAATAGAATGCTTTAAAAGTGTCAATCTACTTATTGGGCTTGCAATAAGCTTCTCTAGCTCACTACTCACCATGGGGAGTGTTAAGAGGTGTAGCTCTCAAATATGGTTATGTCTTATAACAGAGCCATGTATGATCATAAATATTGTGCAGTGCATCAAATAATGCTGTTTGGCATTTGGTTTTAACTATTATGATGGTTGCTGTTATTGGCATTTTCCTGTAGGATGCAACAATTGAACAACTTCTTCCAGTTTTTCTTTCACTTCTGAAAGATGAGTTTCCAGATGTGCGACTCAGTATAATCAGCAAACTTGATCAAGTAAACCAGGTAATCTTTTTTTGATCCCCTTTCTGGTTCTGTGCACACTTATTTCTTAGTTGTCATCCTTCTGCCTACCTGCTTGCTTGCTGGTTTACTAGTGTATTTATGTGTTGTTTTTTTACTAGTATCTACCATGTAAATTACTAAATGGAGTGTTAAGGGTAAAACCTCTAGAATAATTCCTGTATTCAAGCGTTTTATTGTAAGTTGGATGTTTATTACTAACAAACGTCATAATTCTTGCTCTCTACTCAAGCAAATTATGAGGATCTGATCCGTTCAGTGTGTAATATCCTTCAAATACAGGTCACTATGTATTTTTGTTTGTCTTAGAATTTTTGGTTAATTGGTTGTGCAGGTTATTGGAATTGATTTACTGTCTCAATCACTCTTACCTGCCATTGTGGAGCTTGCAGAGGATAGGCATTGGCGAGTCCGGCTCGCAATAATTGAACACATTCCTTTGTTGGCGAATCAACTAGGTGTTGCATTCTTCGATGAAAAACTCGGTTCTCTTTGTATGCAATGGTTGGAAGATAAGGTATGCAAGCCCTGTTTTAAGGTCTTCAGTTTCATGATTCTATTATTCTCGTTTATGATCAAGGTTCATCAGATTCAAAGTTATTTGTATTTTGTATTAACTATGAACTGTTTTGTAGGTCTTCACTATAAGAGATGCAGCTGCTAACAACTTGAAGCGTCTTGCAGAAGAATTTGGAACGGAATGGGCAATGCAACACATAGTTCCACAGGTTCACTTTTATGTGTGAAAAGTGTTCTATCGAAAAACTTAGCGACAAGCATGACTATTGTCTTTGCAGGTGCTTGAGAAAATCAGTAATCAACATTACTTGTACCGCATGACCATTCTGCAAGCTATTTCTCTATTATCTCCTGTCATGGGTGCTGAGATCACATGTGAAAAGCTATTGCCTGTAGTGATTTCTTTGTCAAAGGATAGGTAAATCAGAAATTCTATTTCTTCGTATTTAGTTGATACATGCATTTGAAATTTTCATCATAAAATCTGTTTGGCAGGGTACCCAACATCAAATTCAATGTCGCAAAGGTTTTACAGTCTCTTGTTCCCCTTGTTGATAAATCTGTGAGTGGTAGATAAGTGTGCTTTTGTTAGGCTTTGTTCTTACCATTGCGCTTTTATCTAAGTTACAATCAAAATGGTCTTTATAGGTAGCGGAAGGCACAATTCGTCCATGTCTCGTTGAGCTCGGTGAGGATCCTGATGTTGATGTTAGATATTATGCAGGCGAAGCACTACAGGCATGTGATCAAGTGATAGTGAAGTCAAGTTAGATGAAATTCCAATGACCATTTGACGCCCCCAATGTGCAAGGATTTTGATCCCTCATCATCCCTTGGAAGCTCGGTCGTCGTCTAGGTTCTCCTTTTGATTGAATCCAGGAATTTATTTTTTCCTGACTACTTTTTTTGTTCGTGCAATTTTATTCCCCAAAGACAAGTTTCTCTGTCAAAAACTAATAATCTGGACTAATGCTGCCAAATTCTATTAAGCCTCTTTGATAGGCCAAATCTTATGAGTTACTTTTTCTTATGTGCAAAATTGGATTATTTAGAGTGCTCAAATGTTTGTTAAGGATTAGCACAATTTGAGAACTACAAGAAAATCAGCCCATGGATTGATAGCCTAAGACACAAGAAAATCACCAACCTAGAGGTAGAAGGAAGGCTGAAGCACAAGTCACAACACAAATGGACGAGTAAAGCACCGAAAGATCTCGCTGCTTCGGTGAATGAACATAGAAGATTTGTTGCATTCTTTACATGAAGTCCCACCTTACCATACTAGGCTAACTATGATCTCTCAGTCATTAAGCATTGCCGACATTGTCCTACCATTGTGACGCATCACCAATCCACGACAACTAGTTGATATTACTATCAAAGCCAATTTGATCAAACAAGTCTCAAGAATGTTTCACCTAAAGAGCTTTCATGTTGCATTAAACATACAAAGAAAAGATCGAGGAAAATGTCATGCATATAAAGTCGCAGTGTTGCTTAGGACCCTGAAGCTTTAGCCCTCCATAAAAGTATCCACCATGAGTATGAGTAAAGATTGGCACGCGACACATTCAGAAGAGGGAAGATGTGAGTTCTTTCGCTTCTGCTATGATCTGGTTGTAATCCGATTGCAGCTTCTCTTGCGTCTCTTGGGGCACATCTCCTTTCGTTGGCTTGGTGGTAACCAATACACAGCATGTTGGCCTTTTAGTGACCCCAGCAACTGCAAGATCCTACGAGGAAAGGAGAGCAAATCAACAAAACGAGCAGAGCGATGAACAGAAGTTATGAGATATGTGTGCTCATTAATGTGTGCTCATTTGATTTTGATAGAAGCTACTAACAACCTACACAGGTGAAGTTCTTGCCGATAGCATAGCGATGAGATATGCAAGTGTATCATACAAATTACTGATCGCATTAACTTCATGCTTGACCATGTACACGAAAAGCCAATGTATGATCAGGAGAGCCAAATACATAAATTGAGACTGAGCCTATCACTATCATTGCTGAGGCTTGTACATGCCAAATACATAACTTCATGGTTGACTAGGGTTAACATGCTCTT
The DNA here is from genome assembly GCA_037177295.1 of Kaempferia parviflora. Lineage (NCBI taxonomy): Eukaryota > Viridiplantae > Streptophyta > Magnoliopsida > Zingiberales > Zingiberaceae > Kaempferia > Kaempferia parviflora. The sequence continues at coordinate 7,141 of JBAMIE010214810.1, forward strand.
TAACTAAATAGATCTGACAAGGAGAGATGGCCACCTAACCTCTTTTGAAGGAACATATATATAGGGAATATCAGCTTCCTCCAATAAGATCGGTACATGCGTTATCACGTCGATAGGAGATATGTTCCCGGCGATAATGCACAATCTGCATCCAACGTTAACTAAAATTTAGTATGGCTCACAATTAAAGCAATAACCAGGACAAACTCTGCTTGGTATGCCATTACTCTGTGATGGTACCAATTCAGACGAATGTACTACTACCATATTACAGTAGTAGTCTGATTGATGGAAGTATGAATCTTACAACAGTTGTTTTGGAAACACCTTACATGATCAAGCTAGCCAATCCACTTGATTCTTAACTCCCCAAAAGACATTCTCTATCTTTCCAAATATTGGTTGAATACTAAAATGTAGTAACATATATCATACTTCGCAGCATAATTGGCAGTTTGATGTTGAAAACAAAGGAAAATAGCACAAAGAAATTGGTTAACTAAAAACATAATAGATGATATTTAACACAGTGCACACATTTCATCATAATAGCTCAAGCAAATAGATAATTATGATTGACAAACTAATACTATGACAGAGCACAGTGACAAATTAAAACCATACATACAAACAAACAATTAGTAACTTAATTAATGAAAAAAACAAAGTAAATGTTAATGAACAGTAGACTTAAGTCAAGGACTAAAAAAAATGGTTTAAAGTTAAGATGAAAAGGGAATCATGTGAGAGGAGATTTAACTTACCATCCCCATTCTACACGACAATCACATGACCAAAGTTTTAAATCCAGCAGAAGTTTCAAATTTCCTTTTATACACATCCACTTTCTGTTTAGTCTTATTTATGGCTCCAAATCCATTTATCCTTTTAACAATGATGACGTTGATGAGGAAATTGGCATACCCAGTGGCATCAAGTAATTGCATATGCCACATATTTGCTTACATCATCAAAATTAAGAATCAAATGAATGTTTAGCCATAATAAAAAAAACAACATATATATAATATTTGGTTAAATTTGAACCAACCTCAAAACAAAACTAGCTACATTTAGATGTTTATCACAATATTTAAGAATTTAACAAGATAAGTGAGCTCTAGACAGCCATGGAAAGAGTTAATAGTATAGCTAAATGCAAGAACATGTTGAGAAGAAAACAAACCCCTTATGACCACGACGGACACTCTTCACTACTTCCTTCACTCCCCGTTTCAAGCACTTGGCCTCGGCCGCTGTTAATTCGAATGCAGTTGTAAAGTCTTGATGAATGATTGCATACGATAAATGATAATAAAGCGAACATCAGGTGAGTTAAGATCATATCATGGTCAAATAGTAGTTTTAGAAGAAATTTTTTTTTTTTTTTGTAGAAAACTAAAAACCAGCATGCAAAAAATTGACTACTTGAAAAACATGATAAAGGAATTGATACATGCAGCATTTACAAACACAATCAGAAGAGCAAACACCAGTCTTATCTAACATCATCACATGTTTTATACGCTGGTCTTGAATTCCCTACCTTCTAATGAAGAATCTGTGTACGCACAAAAATAGTGTAATTCAATTTCTTAGCTGACTGTTACCAGATTTCAGTCTAGGAACATTATTGGAAGGATGAAAATACAGAGTGACGATCATCAGAATAAAAAGTAGACTGCATTGCACTGATCAGATAAAACAATCAAAGCCATCTTCTTCCAAATGAAAAACCACGGACAGGAAACAAAAAACAAAAATACAAACACAATATCAACTGAAAAATGCTCCTTTCCTAATGATAAATCTATAGAAAGAAAATCAAAGAGAGAAAGGAAGAGGAATATGAATATCCAAAATCATAAGAGCAAGGTGTAAAGGTTGATTCTGCGAATTTAAACCCAAAGAAAGCTCCAACACACCAAAATGAAAATGGAATCAACCACCAAGAACAAAGGATAGTCGGCGAGCATAAATGCATTTACCATACCTCTTCGGACGAGCTTGAGGGTGCGCTTGCAGAGCTTCCTTCCTGCGAGAGGTTTGGCAATGGGCGCGACGGCCATAAGCTTCTTCCTCTCCTTCACAGACTTCTCGTTCTCGCTGTCGCTCCCCATTCTTTTCTATCTCCTTATTGATATCGAGAAAACTACGAGTTTTATGATATATCAGTAAGAATAGTTTTCCGGAGCCGGAAAAGAAGGAGACAGCGACGGCGGCGGCGGATATAGGCTTATAAGGGTTGGGGAACGGCGAAGTGGAAAGCGCAAGGGTTTTGTCCCTTCTTTAAACAAACCGGACCGGACTAGACCGGTCATTAACCACGGCCACGTCAAGACTCGACTCATTGATGTGGTCCGCCATTTTTTTTGACCTATTTAACTAAATAAATATAAACTAATTCCGTTTAATAAATAAATAAATAAATAAAATTTGAATAAAATAATATGCTATTTTAAATATATTTATTAGAAATAGAGTATAGTTCTCATCAATTTAAAACGACATTCGACTTCAAAATTGTGAAATTATGTATCTAACTTTCCAAATTTTAAAATGACGCACTTATTTTTTATTTTATTATTTTTTTATTTCTCATTTTACGGCCAATTATCATGGTGTTGCATTTTAAATATCGATATCACTTTAATATTACATTTTAAAAATCAACACTAAAATGGTATTACGTAAACTCTAAAACCAACCAAATGAGATCCTGTCCCAATTTTACATGTCCACATGTCTCATTCACTAATCGGATGGATCAAATCAGATCAGATATCTTTGAGATCTGACCTGATCTAATCCGTCCGATCAATGAATAAGATACGGGATATGGCAAAAATGGAACAGAGGATCTTCTCTCAAAACCAACAGTTCTATTATTTTTTCAATGCAACGCCGTAA
>JBAMIE010214828.1:0-10049 GCA_037177295.1 Kaempferia parviflora
AAATAAATAAATATTGAAAAAAATTGAAAAATGAGAAAAAATGAAAAAGTTGGAAAAAGAAAAAAAAATGAAAAAAAGAAAAAAGGGGAAAAAATTAGGGAAAAATAAAATAATTAAAAATTAAAAATAAAAAATTGAAAACAAAATTTAAAAAATAAAACATAAAAACATAAAAAATTGAAAACAAAACATAAAAATTGAAAAGAAAAAAACAACAATAAACAAATTAAAACAAAATAAAAAATGAAAAAAAGGAAAAAAAAAAAAAAGAAAACATTAAAAAAAAAAGCGAATTAAAGTGAGAAAAAAAATTAATTTTGAAAAAAAGATAATCATATCTAATAAAGTTTATAAACAGCATTGTAATGGTTAAACTCATTCTCATTTCAGAGAATTATCAAATACATTTTCATTTTTATTCCTTCATTCCAATCAAACGCCACCTAAATTTTAACCTTTTGATGTAAAAATTTTTATTTATTATTCTTATAGTCATTAAAAGAAAAGAAACTCATGATTTCTCACATTTCGACCACGTAAACCGATCGATTTGCAAATAATATTAGCTTCTGACCTTTTTGCAAATAAAATTCTCTTAATTTAAATTATCAATTTTATTTTATTTTATGAAGAGTAAAATATAGTAAAAGATGATTATATATATTTTTGATAATTCGTTTCTAGAGGATGTGAATGGAGGTAATTATAAGGTCAATTTATTGCTGACTATCAAATTAGTTAGAGGTGGAAGGAGTTTTTTTTCCGAGGTTATACCCCGGTTGGAAATTGATTCCTTGTCCCATTTGTGACGAATGGTAAATGGTGGCAAAAAGATGATAACGTTCATCCGAGGCATCCCTCATAGATCATCCTTACTCCTGTAGGTAAATCACAGACGACTATTAGCCTGTGTAGTGACCAATGCATAGGAGAGAAGAAAACTAGCTTCAAGCCAAGAATAAACGGGCTCGTAATTAGGTCAACGGGCTAGTTGCCTGTTGACTCGGTTCCCAGACTGGGATCATAATTGGTCAGACATCCTATCAAGCCGGTTAAGATTCTAGCCCAAATTAATCGTATAACCGGTGGACCGTTTTCGGATATATATATATATTTTTTTAATTTGTGTTTTTATTATTATTATTTTTAATTTCTATATATACGATCACAAATAATTTGTTGGTATAAAGATTCGAATTGAGGTCTTCGAATAAGTATTCAAATCAAATTGTTTAATAACTAATTTTTTGTTATATTTTTATTATTTTTAATAATTAAATAAACAGATGTATATTTTATTTATTAATTAATTTATAATTAATTAATAACAAATTGATATTTTTTACTATACAATTATTTTTAATACATCCAATGATATTAAATAATTATATATATATTAAAAGTAATATAATAATCTTGAACAATGATGAATCGTACATGAACGGTGGACCAGCAAGTTTGAACCATGAATCATAACTGTCTTAAATGGTTAAGGTTAAGAGTTAATCCTCATGAACTGTCGAACCGGCAGTTCCGAACTGGGGTCAGGTCTAGCCATGAATTGATCTCATATCTCATGGTGGTGATAACACCTAATGTACTAGCCAAGTGTCCATTCTGAAGGGGGCGGTTATGAATAGTAAACAATGGCAAATAGAAAGTGATAGTGTATAATGTTGTTCTTAAGTAGTTACTGTAGGTGTAGTACGAGATTAGTGTTCAAGAACAAGATCAATTTTGAATGCTTTCCAAAGGAAAGAACAAATGTATCGAACTCCAAATCGTTTCAAACACTATCCTTAAAATTTTATTTGATCTATAAATTATGCAATACAAAGATAAAATATTATTTGGGATTAGATGAAGCTAATTACTTTTACTTTACAACGAGTAAGATAGTTCAGGAAACAATGAAAAGGAGAGTAAAAGGTTGTGTTTATTTTTCATCCAACTTAACCTCTTTATATATAATAAAGCAGTGAAATGACTAAAAGTTATGATTTTTTTTTTTAATTATGATTTTTCTTTTATTATGATTTTTTTTTTTTTCCATTTAGGTGTTGGGATTGCTGGTGAGGAGGAAGTGGGTGAGGGTTAGATGCCCTTCTCACACCTATCATCATGCACGAGTTGCCCATCACCAACAACACCCACTTTCTTGCTGTCTCTCCACTTTCAGTTCCATTCACAAATTACATTAAATTAAATTGCACTTTTAAAACTAAAATAGTTTATTTAATACACTTTTGATAATAATAATAATAAAAAAGAATACATTCAAATTCAACACTCCAACCCATCTAAATGTTTTTGAATATTTTTTTAGATTTAAAATCTTTTTTATGAAAATAAAAAAATGATTTTAAATTTAGAAGCGCCATTTTCTTTTCTTTTTCTTTTCGGGAGTTTTTTTTTTTTACCCTTTTTAACAATCGTGGGAAGCCAGCAAAGAAAAGATCACGGCGGAAAAATCCAAAGCAGAAGTAAATCTTCACGATATCGTCGCTGTTCTCCCAGCCGAAGCAAACAAGTAGAAGAAGCGACCGATTGAGGGCTTATCGTCTACATCGATCCCCCTCCAGATCGCGTCGCTACTAGGGGGGATCGAGCAAGATCGGACTTGGCTTTTGGTTGGATTCGGTCAGAGTTGGTGTGGGTAAATCGCCGCTCCGAGGATGGCCTCCGCCAAATCGTCTCGATCTAGGAATTCGGTGCCGTCCGGGCTTGGTGTTCCTCCCGGTGCGCTCCAGGCGAATGGCGGCGGCGGAGGGCAGGAGGCGGGAGTCCAGCTGGCCGACAAGTTGAAGATTTTCAAGACCGATAATTTCGACTCGGATGCCTACGTGCAGTCCAAATGCCAGACCATGAACGAAAGGGTTGGATCTCTTTTCTAATCTCGATGTGGAAATAGGTTCATGCTCGAGATGCCCCCTCTTTTGGGGCTTATGAAGTTTCTTCTGGTTTCGTTAGTCTTCTTTGATTGACAATATCAACCTACGCTTTCGTTTAGGGTTATCGAGTTTGGGTAGCTTTAGGCAGTATGCTCTTCTTGACTGATGGTTGATTGCTCTTCCGTTGCAATTTTATTTTGCTTCATGTCTTTACTACCTTGATACTTCTCCGTCAAACAATGCATATATTGTTATTGGAGGTGTTATTTTGCAGAAAATCTCGGTTTGTAGCTGCTCTTGTAGTAAGTTTTTAGGGAACTTAAGGAAGAGTCTGCCGATTATTTTTTTTACTGTCACTGTAGGAAAATTTTGACCCTACAACTTATCCTATAGCATCAAGCTGACATATTATCGACACTAACATATATCTTGGGCTATAACATTAATCTGACATAATATTGACACATTAAGCTGATATATTATTTGGGATACTCTGAGAGGGTAGAGTGCTACTTGATGAAGGGAATGAGCCATATGCTTTTGACTGACACAGTTTGGAGGGAGCTCACAACGGGTAAGAGGTAACTTGCGGTCTTGTGTCTTGCAGGTGCCTATGTGAGGAATCAGGAATGGGAGGGGATTGGTGGGTGCTTGTGCAGGTAAAGGTAGGGGTCACTAGGTGCCTGTGCAAGGGAGGGAGGAGGTAGTTAAGAACTCAGTATAAGATGGTTAGACGGAGAGACAACGTATCAATAGGAAGAAGTTGAGAGGGCTACTTGATGTTAATAATTGCTGCTGAAATTATATAGTATTATCAAATAGGATTACATGTTTGTATAAAAGTTAGGCACAAGACTGGATTATACCTATTTTATCCAACATTTTACATGTTTGTTGTACTAATTTGTCTATATTTTTGTTTGAAATTGTTAAGGAAATTTCACGTGGTAATTATAAAGCAAGCCCATATAAATTACAACCTAGAATCCGAATTGCTCATCCTACTATGTTTACAGGAAATCAAACAGTTGTGCAATTATTTGCAAGATCTAAAGAAAGCATCGGCAGAAGAAATGCGCAAAAGTGTATATGCAAACTATGCATCATTCATCAGGTGTGTTAAGAAATTTTGTGAATTTTGAATTGAAACCGAATGAAAAAAGTACAAAAAAAAAAAAGGAAAAAAGGATGAAACAACAGTGTGGTTAGCTTCAATTTCTAGTTTCAAAAGCCCAGCCATAGCTTGTGGTCGTTATTATGCAGCTTTATCTTTTCAGCCCTAACTTCTTGAATCTTCTCTGAGGTATACATAAATCAAGCTAACCTTCATTTGACTATTTAATACGGGACAATTCACATATGAATGAATTCAAGAAATCATTCCTGTGTCCATCTCATGAGCTCATTTTTTACTGTAAACAAAAAGTTGTAATTCATTCTTGCTAATTTGCTACTGCATTCTTCTTAAAATAAGTGAAAACAGATATGCAAATTGACATTCTAAAGATCGTTAATGTTACTTGAAAATAAAAGACATACCATATAAAATGGTAGGGCAATATAAAATCATGAGATCAGTTATGCAAATCGACATACACCAGCAAAGATTTAAGTAATAGTAAACAGAAGATTAAGTCTAGTCGGTATAATATGAAAGGATTATATGTTAGTCATACTAACAGAGTAAGGAGATTCTTACACTTAAAATTCAGAGATGTTAAAGTTCAAAAAATAATTTCATAATGGCATGGTACATATCGGCAGAATTGTGAAAGATGGTTTTGACTATTTTATACGTTACTGAGAGATCTACTGGTGAGGATAGATGACAGACCAAATGCCCATGGTACTTCTGATGGGCTTGTTCTAAAATGTGTACATGGGCTGTTGAAATATTCAGTTCAATCTGAGCCTTATGGGCTAATGGAATACAATAATCAAGAACCATTATCAATTATAAACAAAAACATCTAGTTGACTCAACTTAGATTTTTTGCTATTATATGCTTATGCTCTTATATATCTATCTACTTAACTTATATATATTTTTTATGTAATAGATTCTTCCTTGCGGCCAAACTATCACTAATGGTAACAAAGAAGGTTACGATTTGTTTAAAAGTAGAGATAGTAGTAATAGAGTTCACATTTAAGGTCTTAGAAGGTGGTTATTGAATTTTCTTTGAAAAGTTAATATATATACTTTTTAAATTGTCTCTGGGTAATACAAGCATTTATTTTGCATGTAGGACATTAAATATTATCAAAGGAAGTTTAAATTAGGCATAGAATTTCTTGAGCCCCTTGAAACATTATTCGAAGAGAAAAATAAGATGCTTTAATGAGGTGACTAGTCTGTTACATATTTTTTGTTGTTTTTTCTTTCACTATATTATATGCTTTACCTGATAACAATATACTAAGTGTCTTACATGTATTTATGAGGACTTCATGCATTTTACAATGTAAAATACAGAACATCAAAGGAAATATCAGATCTTGAAGGAGAGCTCTTGTCCATCAAAAATCTTCTAGGTGCACAAACGGGACTAATTCGTGGTTTAGCTGAGGGAGTTAATATTGATTCCTTATCTGCTGCCTCTGATGGAAGCAAAGAATATGACAAATCAAGTATTGAGGATCAAGAACCTTCAGATATAGAGAAATGGGCAGTGGAATTTCCTGATTTGCTGGAAGTTTTGCTAGCTGAAAGGAGAGTTGATGAGGCTTTGGATGCCCTTGATGAAGCAGAACGAGTAGTTACAGATGCAAAACAAAAACAGACTCTGGGAACTTTGGCTCTTGCGTTGTTGCAGAATGCTGTGTCAGAATATCGTCAGAAGTTAGCTGATCAACTTGCCGAGGCCGCTTGCCAGTCTTCTACTCGTGGTGTTGAACTTCGTGGAGCTGCTTCAGCTCTCAAAAGGCTTGGTGATGGTCCTCGTGCACATACTTTGCTGTTGACTGCTCACGATCAGAGGCTCCAGTACAATATGCGAGTTATTCATCCTACTAGTACTTCTTATGGAGGAGCATACACAGCTGCAGTATCACAGCAAGTATTTTCTGCCATTGCTCAAGCTTTAAATGATTCTCAAGCTGTCTTTGGCGACGAATATGCATCAGAGTTGGTTATCTGGTCCACAAAGCAGGCAGAGTCTTTCGCACATCTTGTGAGGAGGCATGCATTAGCTTCATCAGCTGCAGCTGGAGGCTTAAGAGCTGCTGTGGAATGTGTGCAGATAGCTATTGAGCATTGTTCCTTGCTTGAAGCTCATTGGAAGTTGTCACTTTCTTCTGTTCTTCTGAGATTATTTAGGCCTTGTGTTGAACAAGCACTTGATGCTAATTTAAGAAGGATCGAGGAGAGTACCTCTGCCTTAGCAGCTGCAGATGATTGGGTACTTACATATCCATCTACAGGTTCACGTACATCCAGTAGATCATCTACTTCAGTTATGGGTATCCAACCCAAGCTTACTAGCAGTGCACATCGATTTTATTCCATGGTTCAGGTAGCAGCTTTTTTCCATTGAAATCAATCTAAGCTTCCTCTTTCTGGTTTTATTCCAACAATATCAATTTCAGCCACATGTTCTTTAAGTTCATTTGATATTGTTTCAACATGCTGCACACATTAAGAACTTTGAAACTTATATACTCTAGCATATTTCTTTCAAGCTGTTTCTATTTTTTTGGAACTAAGTGCACTTTATCTTTGTTTCCTTTCTGTTGGCAATCTGTGAGAAACATAACAAGATGTTCTTGTGTCTAAAACATATAACTTAATTATTAGAATGAAATAAAAAAAAGAATGCAATTCATAACTAAAAGTGTCATTGCTCATATCAGTAAAGATACACTAAATATTGAAATGAAATTTGTTTTAAATGTCACTATAGTACACCATTTTGTTGATTATCGATTTTTTTACTCAAGTCAACACAGATGAAAAAATAATGCTACCTATCTGCCTAAAGAAATTGTGATACTAGGTATTCTCATTGAGGGGTTACTTTCAAATATCAAAATAAGAAAATGATGGCAAGATTGTTAATTTCATAAACTTTCTAATGTGATTTCATGGGATAAAGGGGAATGCCTTAGTGTATAGAGCATCTATCACCATTTATTCATTTCTGTAATGATAATTGTTGTACTGATGCTATTTAGAAAATAAGTATCAAATCTGGAACCGCTTAAAATTTTGAAGAACTACATGGAGTGAAGGATGCACTAATTTTTATATTTTAAATGATGATGTATATTCCTGCATCTATACGTTGATATCTTTGGTGCTTGAATTTTACCATCTTCCTAGTTGATCTGTTTCTTGAATAATGGGATCATGCTCACCAATTGAATATGCTTGTCTAGTGGCCTAGTGAGTCATATGCATGGCATTACAAGTTTCGATGTTAAAATGTTGGTACATGGAAGATTTTATTTTGCCATTGGTGTGATGATATGATAAGTGTACAGGTTCCACTCATCACTTTACATTGTTGCATTTGCAAACATGTCAATGGACTATTTGTTTTGCATAGTTATCATGAAGTCGAAAGATAATAGATGGGATAATTCAAATGGAAATTGAAACTCATGACTAGCTGAATCGTCATCATACTAGAAGATCAGTAATCCAAATACATACATATAGATATACGGCTGATTTGCTGAGGACGTTCCGCCGTGCGCCCGTGCGCAACACAGTCATCTAGGCTCCTGGATTCAGTTTTTATTATTATTATTTTTTTAAATCAACATTTACATAAGATGAATACTATACCCCGTGAGTATCTAAAATTTTTAATTTTGAATATTATACCCCGTGAGCATCTAAACTTTTTAATTTTGAACACTATAACCCAAGAGGGAAGCTTGAACCCTAGAGGAAAAATCTTATTGACTTGAATGCATTATAACCTAATCCCTAAACCCTAAAATCTTAACCTTAAATATATATAATATATCCCGTGAGCATATGAAATTTTTAATTTTGAGCACTATAACCCAAGAGGGAAGCTTGAACCCTAGAGGGAAGCTTGAACCCTAAAGGAAAAATCTTATTGGCTCAAACCCATTATAACCCAACTCTTAGATCCTAAAATCTTAAACCCTAAATGCATATAATATACCTAAAAGAAAACAAAAAACAAAAAAAAAACAAAAAAAAATTTATTACTGCCAGAATCCAAGCGTCTAGAGTAGTGTCGCGCACGGGCACACGACGCAAGGTCCGCAGCATATAAAATTTATATATACACACGAGTTTGATTTGCTGCGGACCAAATGCCGCGCGACTACGCCTGGATTGAATCTAGGGCGCCTTGATCACCCTGGATTCACATAACCCTTTTTTTGTTTATTTTTTTTCAGATATATTATATGTATTAAAATTTAGGAGTTGGGTTATAATGGATTTAAGCCAACAAGATTTTCCCTCTAGGGTTCAAGCTTCCCTCTTGGGTTATAGTGTTCAAGATTAAAAATTTTAGATGCTCACGGGTATTAATGTATTTAGGGTTTAAGATTTTAGGGGTTGGGTTATAGTGGGTTTCCAATAAGATTTTCCTTCTAGGGTTCATGCTTCCCTCTTGGGCTATAGTATTCAAGATAAAAAATTTTAGATGCTCACGGGATATAGTGCTCGTCTTTAAGGAATTTTTTATTTAAAAAAAAAATAAAAAATAAAGATCTAGACACCTGGATTTAGTCTAGGCACCTGGATTCATGTCGCCCACAGTTGCACGCATAAGGTCCGTAGCAGATCTTAACTTTATATATATATATGTTCTGTTAATTATATGGAGCAAATTCATAAATTCATTTTCACTTGTAACGGAATTTCAAATGGTTCGGCAGGATTTTCTTGAGGATGTAGGGCCACTCTTAAGTATGCAATTAGGTGGTTCCACCATGGATGGTCTACTCAAAGTCTTCAACTCATATATTAGTCTGCTCATAAATGCATTACCAAGTTCAATGGAGGATGAGACATATTTGGATGGTCCTGTGAATAAACTTGTTCAAATAGCTGAAACTGAAACTCAACAGTTGTCTTTATTGGCAAATGCATCTCTATTGGCAGAAGACTTGCTGCCACGGGCAGCTATGAAGCTTTCTCCACATTATCAGGCTGGTCGTATAGAAGATACTCGTCGACGGGGGTTAGACAAAAACATTCGTGTGCCTGAACAAAGAGAATGGAAAAGAAAGCTACAGCGCTCTGTGGATAGATTACGTGATAGCTTTTGTAGGCAACATGCCCTTGATCTTATATTCACGGAAGATGGTGATACTAACTTGAGTGCAGATATGTACATAAACATGGTTTCTAATTCCGAGGAGCCAGATTGGGCTCCTTCTCCAATATTTCAGGTATTTTTGTCAACATGTTAAAAACATGAATCTGGTAGTTCCTACAGTTTGCCATCTCACATTATGCAGTTTCTGCAATGTAAACGTGCTCTAGGAGGCATTCTCCTTTCAGACTGAATTTCAACTAGAAAAGCTCTAGGTTTTTTGTTCATTGGCATAAAGTAGTGGGTCGATTAGTCGAATTGCGCATGGAATGATTAACCATCCCAATTTTATATTTTTTACAATAATTCTATATGTTAATGATAAGAATCATATATATTTATTTATTAATAGAAATATAACTAGTTTACTTGGATAATAATAAGAAATAATGAAAAAACTAGGATGACTAATTTTTCCTAGTTAAGCAAAACAACTTTCTAACAAATCATACATTTAAGGCTGGAGGTGGTTCATAATCATGGCTGCAAAATTTTTTTGGGTGTTATAGGTTTATGTTAGGATGAAATTGTAAAAGACCTTTTGCCATCTAATATTTGAGGAATTAATATACTTTGTAAATTTATGGGGAAATGACAAAACTGTTCTTGCCGGTTGGTTGTCGATCCAACTAGTTTACCCTGCTCAATTGCACATTTGGTCCATTTAGATGACTAGACTGGATCCAAGACCGGTATGTTCCAGTCCAACCAGCCAGTCCAGTCCGGTGTTTTTATGACTACACTCATTTGTTTGACTAGATCCATATAGCCGACTCCAAATAATGGGATAAGGTTTGGTTGTTGTTGCTCTCATTTGTTTGACTCTTTGGTGATTTTACAATACAATTTGATT
>JBAMIE010214837.1:0-10048 GCA_037177295.1 Kaempferia parviflora
CCACGGTTAAGCTGGGCGGGTAAGTGGACTGGGGGTCTCAGGAATTTAAGCCAGCAGACCAAGATTTTATTCTTGTGGTATGAGTACTTTTACGTACTCATACCACTACAGATAGTGAACACTATGTATCGAGATTTATAGAATCAAAATAGTTTACAAACAGCAAAACAATGTGAGAAGAATTGTATATAAGAGACATTTGTCAATATTTAATAGTGTAACATCACTTAAATTTAAATAGTGTAACGTCACTTACGTGGAAAATAGTAACTGCACTTGAAAGGAGAAGTTTACTGTCTGCTTCAAGTGCTCTTCCACTTAAAAGTCTCCATCTTATGTCAGTGTCGAAATTTTTATCTAAACCTCGACTGTCACATTTCCCCTTTAAAATGTCAATATTTGAAGAAGGAAGCAACTCTGCTCTGCGATGAAGATATTCCTCCAATGCACTTCGCATTCGGATGCAAGCAGTGCAGCAGAACCACTCTCCTAGAGGCAGTTCCTGAAATTAAAGCAATAATCAAGTCCACAAATGAATCCATCATATAGTGCATAAGGCACAAATTGACCCTGGGACGGGTTGGCGGGGGGCACTGGGGCAAGCGTATTCGCCTTTTTTGCCACATAAGGCACAAATTGACCAAAGAAAGTTCTATTCTTCCTACTAGGTACATTCGTTCTAGTTAAATTGAGCAGATATCTAGGCAATTCTATTCTTCCTACTTAGCACATACATTCTAATTAAATAATAGTGGGTATCTAGGAATCCTAAGGCTAATCACACAAAATTTTAGTTTGTATGTTTATCGGAAAGAGAATTTAAGAGTGGTAAATATGGACGTACCTTTAAATCAGCCATTTTATGATCCCTCAAACATTCAACATGGTATTCCCTCTCGCACTGAATCCAATGACAAACCAAGTGAGTTTTTTCAATGACGGATGAAAAAAAAAATCAAACATTTCTGGGCCTGATACAACTGAAATGTACCTGATCACAGATGATAACAGTGCGGTCATTAAATCCTCCTCTACTAAAATCATGACACCTGAATGGATTTACGACCATCAAAAATAATTTAAGAAGTATCTAGTGTCCCAACTCCAAAATGCAAACTGAATTTGAAATCCCACTATATATAAATTGACCAAAAAAGCAGCTTTGCAACAAAGCATCAGAATAAATAAAGATTATGAGCAATGTTAATCTGTAAAGATAATGCTTTAGAAAACCACAAAATTCATTGGGTACCTTCCACTTCAAGATTTAGGAATGAAAATTAATTTAAAATAATCAATTTCCTACAGAGCATTGTTCTGAGTCTGTATGTGATAGAAAAAAAATAGCACTTTGCCCAATCCTATCTTGACTTGGAACCACAAGAATTGGGTTCTTATCAAATCAAATCAAGTTAAAACAGAAAACCCAAATCCAAATCCATCAAAAGTGAAATGCAAATATTTATAGCTGAATATTTTTAAAAAATTATGAAAAATCATAAAAAACCAAAGCAACCTAATGCATTACTAGCTAATGCAGTCTTTAATAAGAATTTAATTTGAATAAACTCAAAGTTAAAAATTATAAAAATACTACCAAATAAAAATGAAAAAAATCACAGGCCAAAACCTCAAAGGGCATGAAATCAAATTGGGAAATTTATTGTTTTAGCCAGTTCTTTTCCGAATTATTCAACAAATAATGTTAGAAAATATCCCTATCAAGAGCTCAGGAACAATGTCAAAGTAATAACCTGCACAGTGAACATGAACTGTCATCAGTCAGTGTTGTTGTGACAATACGGATACACCGTTTAAATATCTGCTCAATGGGATCCACGCCAGCAACTCTCCCAGCAGCAATTGCATTCTTATTACTCGACAAACATTTCTCCCGTTGATGAAGATTTTGACAATATCGACAGTGCCAATCCCCTTCTGGGACACTGGACAAACCAATACATTCTGCAACAGATACAATCAGATTAACACTTGAAAAGATAATGCCACCCAATTACTGAAGAGAAAGAGATTCCCATATTTTGATAGAGCATGCATATTCAAGAAGAGCAGAGTATGGAAGCAAATAATGGAGCAGGACTACTTGAAAGCATTAAGTTCTTGGGTAAATAATAAAAAAATGTTAAATGCTACACTGGAAAAAAGTTAAGCTACTCTTCCATTAAACTGAAATGGAATTAGTAGAGCTATAACAACTTCTATATGTAGTTTGAATGCTGTAATAGTCAATTTAGTCTGTATAAACAAGAAAACAAGCAATTTACCCAAAGGAGTGCCAATTATGGAGTTCATATGTCAGAATTGTAGTTGAGATATAAACCACATTAAATTTAGAAACTAATTTATGGTATTATCTGATCCTGATACAAATGTGCCCTTATAAAATACTACTTCCGAAAATAATCTATTTTTTTCAAAATTATCAACTTTATTAAAAAATGGTTTACAAATTTGAAATTCATAAAAATTCAATTGATTGATTTTTGCTGATTCTATGTCGAATAAAAAGTGAAATGAATAATATGAATTAACTTAGAGATGTTGCAAAAATGTTACAGAAATTCTATTATCCATGGCTGAACAAAAAAGAGAAGGGGAAATGAGTTAGAGGATAAAAGGCGATTCACTCGCCCCCGCTAACCCGTCTCTGGGTCAACACGGAGGAGATAAATCATTAGTAGCTACTAGCCATTAGGAGAGGGCACCCCATGACCTCGTGTGGCAACCTCCCATGTCTTAACCACGAGTTAGAGGATAAAAGGACAAATCAGATAGAGGAGGGAAACTAGATGGAGAGGGAAAGAGTGTAAATAAAGAAAAGAATAGGAAAGGAAAGTGGCAATCAGCCTTAATTGGTAGTTCTACCGATCTGTCATTGGGTAGGTGATAGGTCAATCAATAGAATTCTATAAATGGAGTTTGATTGAGCCTTGCCTTTTTAAGAAGAGATAGTTGAATAAAATTTAGGAAACATGTCGGTTAACAAGAACATAGAAACTAATAATGCAAACATTGCATAGATCAATCATACTGTGGCAGGTCAGTTAAACTTTAGGACCAACTAACTATATGTACACTCCTAGTATTCTATGAAACCCCTCTCTCTATCACACACCCAAACACACTTTCCCCCCAAAAAATCATCACTCTATTGAATGATTTAATCAATATACTATATATCAAATTAAAACGCACATTATGTTTTCTTTTCCTTTTTTTTTTAGATAGATATGATTGTTTAAGAATGAAGGAGAAAAAAAAAATAAATGGAGAATATAATGATTAGAGGATATTGATTGGGGGAAAAGGGAGTACATGAAAAACCAATCAAGTGATAAACTAAAAGGGATGTACATATAAATCCATATTCCAAGGCAACAGATAAAATCATACACACATCTGAAGCATTGTCAGATCTATGGTCACCTATAATTCACAAAGCATATTTTTGAACAGACTTGATTTTACCGAAGATGACGGAATCAGAACTAAAAGCCATTATATGTGTGTGGGTAAGGATGTGGGAGCATCAGTTCCTGATACCAACTGAATCAGTAGCAATAAACAAGGGACAAAATATCTACACAACAAAAAAGACAAATGAAGCATGGAAGTAGTGTGATAGTTTCGGCGTGTGATGTTTATATTGTTAGATCTGTGCTGGGGTAGTTGGTTACTGTGCAACCTTTATTAGTAGGAGTTGTTTGATGTGTTGTATGGTGGACAGTTGCTTGAAGGTGTGTGAGGAAAGTGTATCAATTCCATGTGCATCCCAAACAAGTTGTAGAAAGATTGGTGAGTTTTCTCCTTATAATAAACAAATTCGCCTTCTTCATATCTCCTGCATTAGATGGTGCAATGGTTAACAGATCAGCAAAGGTCTCACAGACAATCCTATTCCCAGACTTGTCCGGCAGAGGTAGGTTCCAATTCCACCATTGTGCACGAATACAATCCTATTCCCAAACTTGTATCCTATGTTTGAGAGACCATTTCTTCCTTTGGGAAGCAATGTGCAATATGCACACCAAAACAGATAAAATTAAAAGCTTTATAGAATGCTGCAATTGGTAAAGGTGAATAAACTTTTAAAGAAACATATAGCAGGATGAGAACGATTATTTATTTAATTACAACTCTACAAATTCTGAAAAAGATCCTAAATATAGTTATACTAGTTAACAAGATTGAAACCAATGTATACATAAGTGCATGCTATCATAATACAAGATGCCATGTTTCTTAACCGAGAAAGAGAGAGAAAACCTTTGTGGAATGCTCTAGGACAAAGATCACAAAGTACTAGATTTCCACCATCAGCACATATGCGGCAAAGATCGTCACTGTCACTAGCTATCGTTTTTCGGTCTTTTGCTAGTGACACTGATAACTCGTGCAGGGAAACTCCATTGGAAGTGTAAATGTAGTTGTAACTGGAAATCGTAGCACAATGGATAGATAAGTGTGGTGATTCAATCATTACAAAGAGCTGCAATATATCCACTTACGGTTTGCGCCTCAATGCTTGACCAGCATGAGCTTCAAATTGTGAAGGGCTAACCTGTATTTGGTATACAGAAAATTAAATTCTGATTTCTGTGCAAAAAATTTAAAAAAAAAACAGCATGAGGTACACTTTACCACAGAATTGCAGCATTGACAACATATTCCAGAATCTTTTATGTAGCCCTCAAGAAGCCGCTGAAAAATAATTATAAAATCCTTGTTAGTAAAACAATAGCATATGTTTCAAATGAGAATCAATCCACTATCTTATTAGAACAACCTTTCCACGAACATAGTAGCCTACTTCAGTACCCTCTGGCAAAATATCAGTCATAAAGACTAACTTGTGCAGGCCAATATCCCTTGCAGAAGGTAATGATGAAAAATAAAAACAAAATTAGAGACAAGGTAGGTGAGGAAGAGTAATTCTAGCTAAGATATAGGAAAAAGATGGGAAATGTCTGAGATACTTTCTAGTTAGTCTCCCAAGGCTAGTCTTTTTATTTGATGTTAGGTTTTTGGATGAGCTGTCTGTATGACTTGTTACAGAAACAGGCTTCGATAACCTGTGCAGAAAATTCATACAAAAAGCATTTAGTAAGATTAAAAGTAGAACAAAATACAAGTTTTTAAATAAATAATAAGAAAGATAGATGAGCAAATAAAGTAGTCATTCCAAATATATCAAGCTGTAGATTCTGTCACATTTTGAATTTGGAACCAATAAACCCTCCAGAGCAGCCCCGCACTCTCTAGAAGGGGTAAATCACGGGGAGCATTTGCCCTAGCGCAGCAATCCTTTGCATGGGCGAGGTCAAACACCCAGCAAGACATTTTGCACTTGCTGAGTATTGACCCCAAGACATATTGGAGCAACCACCCATGCAGGTACCAATTGCGCCAGCCCATGAGGACATCTATTGTGACATACTAGATGCTAGATGAAGTTGCCACAATTAGGTGCAATCCGAAAGATGGTACAAGAATTGATCAAAATGCAAATGAATAAAAACCGTCATTAACGAAAATCTCTCCACTATTGACCTTAAGTAAAATCTTCTTTGCATTACTACTCCCATTGTGTTTCTTTGGCAAGGGGAGCTCAACGCAAGATAAATTATATATGTATGAGCTAAATAGTTAAATATCGTTTTTGCGTACCAACTAGAAAAAATTGAGTAGACAAAAAAAATGTCCCATCATTCCCTCATTTGAGTTATATATTTTCATCACTTTTCTACTCTATCCACATTGTGGGATGGGGTGCAACAACCCCAACTTTAAGCAAGTTGATGCATGGTCTCATCTAAATGGGTAGACCTGCCATCCAAATTAGTGCTATATTCTTACTATTTAACTTATTGATGCCACTAAAATAATTGTCCAACTGCATTCTTAATTATTAATCAATGAGGGTATTAAGGATGCTAACAAATGAAAGTCATTTATGTACTTGGTACATTTGACACTCATAAAACAAGTTTAGCTTTGAAGACTATAATTAGGTCTAAAAAAACAAAGTAAATAAATTGAAAAAAAAAAATAGTATGGAATCTACAGCAAGATCAACACTTGTGAGGGGAAGGATATCAAGTTACTTTTATGCTTTTATTAGGTACAAACTTTAGTATGATTTTTCCAGTATTGCATTTTATTAAAATAGAGGTATTTTGATTAAGTTATAGATCCCCACATGAAGCGGATATGATACTTTTCCATGCCTAGTTATTGGATTCATAGGAGTAACAAGCATGGTTCATGTTAAACCAACCACACCCTTATGGTTTGCATTTGAATTTTTTTTACTTCTATTCAGTAAATGGTAGTGACAGATCAGTTCATATCGATGCTCCATTGCTTCCTTCTCTTTTATAATAATAGAAGAAAAAGAATATTAAAATTCCATACAAAATAGTCAAGTTAGGAGTTAATGCTATGATTGCAGATTGCCTAACAAGGAAAACTAATACCATTATTGCCAAACAAGGATTTGACATAAGAAAAATGAGAGAATTAGCATACAACATCTCCATGTAACTTTACCGAAATTGCACATTCAATAGATGTCAAATAAATTCACTCAAATAAACATAGATGTTTATCAATTCCAAATAGCGTACCCATTTGTGAAGGCACTTCCATGTATTGGGCTTGGAGTTCTTGGAGGTTGTTGTGATTCCAGACATGAATCACAAAAATTTTCAAACTTTGCAGGAGTAACTATTGGCCCTAAGATATGAATGATCATTAAGAAACCAAGAACGATAAACTCACTCTGTCGGTTCTAAGAGAATAATCACCTTTGCATTTTTGACAAGTAAAGGTACCCTGTGAAGAGACTTGACCTATTGCATTTTGGATTCTAGCTTCCAACATGTCTAAAGGTGAACTGGCGCATGCCTTAACAATATCATGAAGGCTTTTCCCATTTGGCAAGAAAATAAAATTAGCTGGGTGTTTTTTTGTGCTATGAGCATGTTGTTCAAATACATATGCTGAAACAACCTGATAAACAAAGACAGATAGAAAAGATTAATCTTTCTCAGTTCTATATGCCACCCTATCAGATGACCAAATCAAACTAATAAAATACTCACAATAGAACCATCACAAGAAGCACAAGAGCACAGTATGCCATTGCCCTTAATCACACCTCTTAGTGCTACATGCTGCAATGAGAATACAGAAAACAGTTTACCCTGTCAAACTTCTAGATGAAAGAAATATAGGAAAGATATTTGCAAACTGAAGTTTTGGGAAACCACAATTTACCATAAGAACAAGAGGGAAAAGTACAAGAACATCTAGAAATATGGCTAAAACCAATATCACTTTTGATAAATTTTATCTCTGCCTCTCACTTTTAACAGATCTATCTCTAACAATTCTAACCCTCCATTAAAATTATTACTTATTTACAAATAAATATTGACATGATATTTTAAAATATGATAAAGTTTATTAAATTCAAGCCGCATATCAACAATGACACTTAGGTTTAACATTTTTTTAGATTTAATCCAATAGTATGTTATTCATTTTTAATTATCACATAAAAAATGACACTTAAGTTTTCGACAATGGAGACCAATTGCAGAGAAGAGAAGCAATGAAAAGTAGATGAAAGCCATAATTGGATTCAAACTTATTGGTGGAATAAAGTTGTTGGAGAATCAGAAGGTTTAGGAGAGGTTTGATAAACTTGAAAAGTAAATTCATATTTGTTAAAAGTGATAAGGTTATGATATCTTTTTTAATTAACGATATTAATAATGTAGGAAAATCAGGTCTTAAAATGCTCCAAAGTCTAAACAATGAAATTTGTGCACTGTTATTGCAGGTAAATATAGCAGTACATAATCTTCAAACAGACCAATTAGTTAAAATAACAAATATAAAACTTACCTTACCACAAGAGGCATTGTAACTCACGGGCAACCCCTCAAGCAAACCAGTGGAAAGCAATTCCCTTATGTTACTGGGAACCTTTGTTGATGTTATTTTCTTTGACATCTTTAGTTCCATTTTCTTATTAGGTGTCAACATTGAAGAACAACTTGCAGCATTTGCAACACCTTTGCTATCTTCAGATCCTGATGAAGAACTGCTTGTGCTAGTGATGCTGGATATCCCCTTTGCAGCTGACCTTGTAAATCTTCTCATGGGGCTTAAAACATGATTATTGCTATCTTTGTGACTTAAGTGACCATTCATTGCAATATGAGAATCCACAGAGGTCTCTTTATGCTCGGTACAAGCCACCTTCAAAGTCGACCTTGTAAACCTCCTAACAAAAGTCTTGTTTGATGAACCATTGTCTATCCCTATTCCATCTGGACACCTTCCTACGGGAAAGCCTCCCTCATCCATAATTAATACTGGAATTGACACAATATTTGATTCCTCTGATACACCTTTAATTGGTGACCCTGTAATTTTTACATGGTTCCCTGTTCTGGAAGTTTCAGCCTCCAGTTCATCAGCGACATCAACCATAACCAAGTCATCAACGCAACCATTTCCAATGAACTCATTGTTCAATATTTTGCCACTGCCATCAGCAAGGGTATTATCCGACTCTACCAAGGAATCCAGATTTTGAGGAGATACTGATGTATTATCGATTCTCCCTCTGGCCTCAAACTCTGCTGGAACAACCAAAGAAGAATGCTTAATTCCTTTAGCTTTGTTACTCGAACAAGATCCCAGAGCCAGGATGATGGAGTTCAATGGAGGAGGATGGACAGACTGCACTCTACCGTCCCTAGTCAAGGGAGTTCCTTCCGCATCCGCCTTCTCCATGGGAACAACATTCACCAAATCTGCAGTCTTACCTTCAATCGACGCGTTGGCATCCGCTTCAACCGGATCCAAAGACGCAGAAGAATCGGCCGCAGGGGAATGCAAGAAGGCCACGGGCGTCAGATCCGAGGCGTGCTTCTTCATCCGCTTGCTCTCACGAGGGGAAACGGCGGGGGCGGACCGGGTATTACCAGAGCGGGTGCGGCCAAGGGAGATGGAAATATGAGCCTGCGCCTTGAGAGCGAAGGCGAACTCCCGCTTGAGGCCCGACCGGACGCCGGAGCGGAGGACGGAGTCCTCGAGATCGGTAGGGCAACAACCGTTCTCCACGGAATCAGGCGGAGGAGAGGCAAGGGTTCCGCCGGCCAACGCCATCGAAGGCAGTGGGGGAGGAGGCGAACCGCAGGGATAATTAGGGCTCGGAGAGGCAGAAATCGTCGATCGCTTCTCGGGAACTTGAGGAGGCAGGCAGGGGATTAAGTTGGGGGGAAGGGAAGGGAAGGGGAAGGGGAGAGAAAAAAAAAATTGGTAATAGAAACCGGAACCGATTGCTTTCAAATCAGGGCGTGATTTCTAGATCAACGTTGTCCGTTGTGATCAAATTGCTGCAATATTTGACCCGGTCATGGATGTGGTTTGGGCCGTTGGAGAAGACTATTCGGCCTCATGTCCGGGCCGAAATTGGCAAGCCGGTTTTTTTTTTGTCGTTCTGGACTTCCTAATATATCGATGACGGAATATGCACTGGGCGTTGGATTAGAGTGGAGATGGTCCATAATTGTATGGATTAGGAGATAGTTGATATTTTAATTATAATTGAATTGAGGTCATAATTCAGTCGTAATTATTTATGATCCATTGACGAATTCACCCATCCATATCTTTATCTTACTATCTTACCATCTTACTATCTTACTATATTATTAAGAATTTAGTCTCAATACTAACTATTTTCTAATTAATTTGGTGAAGCATCCAAAATTACAATAATAACCCTTTTATTTTTTTCATGCGACGTATTATTAAGAGTTTTTCTCATTAATTAATCATGGCACTAGAGTTCGAGACTCAGATGCGGTGTATTATTATAAATTTTTTTCATTAATCAATCAGGGATCTAGAGTTCGAGACTCAGCTGCGGTGTATTATTAAGAATTTTTCTGATTAATAGGTATTTATGCATTATGCACTACCATGATTTTCTTTAGTCCCACATCTT
>JBAMIE010214854.1:0-10046 GCA_037177295.1 Kaempferia parviflora
GGTTTTTACAAACAAGATTGGGGCAATTTGGCCTTAGTTGAATCCTTTAGATATTAGGTAAGTGGACAATTTTTCACACCAGGTCCTAGGTGCTTGTTTTAGACCATATAGTGCTTTCTTTAATTTAAAGACATAGTCAGAATGATCTAAGTTTTTAAACCCTGGTGGTTGACCTACATATACTTCTTTTTTAATTAACATATTTAGAAAGGATGATTTGACATCCATTTGGTACATTCTAAATCCTTTATGGGTTGCATAACTTAGTAGCATTCGGATTGGCTCAAGTCTGACTATTGGGGCATATGTTTCATCATAGTCAAGTTCCTCTACTTGACTAAATCCTTTAGCTACTAGCCTATCTTTGTTTCTAACGACTTCTCCTTTTTTATTTAGTTTATTTCTAAATACCCATTTAGTTTCTATAAACTTTTTGTTTTTAGGTAGTGGTACTAAATCCCACACATTATTTCTTTCAAATTGGGCCAATTCTTCTTCCGTAGTTAGGATCCAGTCTGGGTCAAGTAATGATTCTTCTATTGTCTTAAGTTTAAAATTTAAAATTAGGGCAATTTAACTTAGGTTTCTAAAGGTTGATCTAGTTTGAACCATCAGGTCTGGATCACCTTGAATTTGGTCAATTGGGTGATTTGAGCTAACTCTGATTGTTCTTAAGTTAGTTGGTTGTTGTTCTTGTAGTTGATTTAATTCAGTTTGTTCTTGTTGATGACTTACTTCAATTTCATGATCATCTATTTGATTTGGATTGTTACTTGCTCCCCCTTGTTCAATACTAGCCCTAACAAAGTCAATTAGTTGCAGTTGAGATTGATTTGAGTTAGCCTCCTTAGATTGTTCATCAAATTTTACATATGTTGTTTCTTCAATTCTTAGGATGCTTTTATTATAGACTCTGTATTCTCTACTATTTAGAGAATATCTTACAAAGATTCTATTTTCTATTTTGGAGGTGAATTTACCTAAATGTTCTCTTGCATTCAAAATATGTACAGGACACCCAAATATTTTAATGTATTTTATATTTGGTATTTTGATATAGTAGATTTCAAAAAGGGTTTTATTAAGGCTTTTATTTATTGTTGTTCTATTTTTAACATAGCAAGCTGTACTAACAACTTTTATCCAAAAGTATTTAGGTAGTTGGTATTCATTAAGCATTGTCCTAGTGGCTTCTTGTAGGATCAAAATTTTTCTTTCTACTATTCCATTTTATTGAGGTGTTTTAGGACATGAAAATTCATGATGATATTCATTTTCAAAGCAGAATTTTTTAAATCTATTATTTTTAAACTCACCATCATTGTCACTTCTTATTCTTTTGATTTTTAAGATCTTTTAATTTTCTATTTGTTTGCAAAAATGACTGAAGATTTCAAATATTTCATCTTTATATTTTAAGAATTTTACCCATGTAAATCTTGAATAATAATCAATTATTACTAAATAATATAGACTCTAATTTATTGATTTTATTCCATGTGACTCAAATAGATTTAAGTGTAGTAATTCTAGTACTGAATTTGTTTGTAATTGATTAGTTAGTTTGTGAGTTAATTTGGTTTATTTTCCTTGTTGGCAGGCATTACATATTGTTGATTCAATGTTAGAAAATTTTTGTTAGACCTCTAACTAAACCATTTAACTTGGTAATGTTTCTAAAGTGAGTGTGGGACCTTCTTCTATGTCATAGTCAGATTTCCTCTTTTTGTGTCAAGTGGTATTTGAGTAAGGAGCTGGTGAGGTTAATGACACAGATGCTATTTTTTCTAAACCCTTTAAGTCTTATTCTAGGGTTATCTGTGTGCTTGATTAGGCATTCAGTAGAGCTAAACCTAACCTTATATCCTGTATCACACAATTGACTTATTCTAGTAAGTTGTAATGAAAGTTCTTTACAAGTAACACCTTTTTAATAACAAAGTTAGATTCAAGCTCAATATAACCTACCCCCGTTACCTTAAGTCTGCTGCTGTTTCCAAAGGCAACTGTCCATAAGTCTTTGTATTTGAGGTAAGTGAATTTGGTGTGATCCCAATCTTGTGTCTGGAATATCCACTATCCTGTATCCACTTGGATTCCTACAAGGAGTTAGGTTATGTTAAATTGAGGCTTTAAAGTAGTTTTAAATAAGTTGATTTAAATTTAAATTTGATTGAGTTTAAGTTTAATTAAGGTTTTAATTTGAATTGATTAATTAGTTTGATTTTAATTAAAGTATTTTAGTTAAGTTAAAGTTGAATTAATGAATTAGTTTGAATTTGATTAGGTTTAATTTGAGTTGAGTTTGATTTACTTGATTTTAGTTGAGTTTGATTAAATTGATTTTTGTTGAGTTGGATTAAGTTGATTTTAGTGGAGTTTGATTAAGTTAATTTTGATTGAATTTGATTAAGTTGATTTGAGTTGAGTTTGATTAAGTTGATTTTTGTTGAGTTTGATTAAGTTGATTTTAGTTGAATTTGATTAAGTTGATTTGAGTTGAGTTTGATTAAGTTGATTTTAATATCCTTAATCATCTCATCGAGTCTAAGTTTTCAAACATTAGTATCCTATGATTTTGTGAGATGATATGATTTATTTTCAGGGGTAGTTTTAATTTGTGTTTGATTCAAGTTTAGCTTTGAGTTCAACAAGTAAGCATTCTTTGAATAAATTTCTAAGCTGTGGTGAGTCACCTGAACATCATTAGAAGTAACCACGTGCTTCAAAATCTTCTAAATAGTCCTACCCATAGAACTTAATACTAAGCTTTGGTCTAACCAGTTTAGATTGGAAAGGGGTAGCTTTGGTTAGTTCCGCTCAGTTGTCTATACCAGGTCGAAGCCATATCTTCCTAGACATGCATAGACAAAATTTTTCTAACTTACTATCATCCCAATCTTCTCTAGTAATATTTGTCAAGTTAAATTTATCCCTAGTTAATCTAGTCCTAATTACCCTTATGGGTAAGGTTTAGGTTTTTGAGGTGCCAACTAACTTGGAGCCTCCCCCTAAATTGGTGGATTTGGATTTTGTTTTGAGTTTGTATTGATTTGTTTTATAATTAAAGTATACTTTATTATATAATTGATTATTAGTTGTATATTTTTTGTGCTGACTTGGGTTTGTGTCTCAAATTATGATTTGGTTGAATTTGAATTAGGGTTTGATTTAGTTTGTATTTAATGAATTTAATTCTTAGGGATGTAAAATTGATTCGGTTCTACTAGCGTGGTTAAACACGGTTTTAGAACCCATGCTTTAATTTGTTTCTTATTTTGATTTAGGGTCAAGAATGATTTGAGAGTTGAGTTAGACTTATATTCGAGTCCAGACTTGTAGTACACAACTCTTTGGCATCCAAGTATCATGTTTAAGTACTTGGTTCTCGAGATAAACTTTTCCAACTGTTCTTTTAGTTCTTCAACTTGATTTTTCAAAACAAAGTTGTCTTCCTCATGTCTTGCAACTTGAGTTGGATCTTTGTTTTGAACTTGATCAATTGAAGAGGTTAAGCTTAGTTGTTCCTTAAGGGTGTTATTTTCCTTAAGGAGGAGTTTAGCGTGTTCCTTAGTTTTTGTTAATTTTTTATTTAAGCAAGAGATAGTGTTAAAAAATTTTGAAGTAAAATTAAAGTTCACCCCATTTGGTTCATCTCAACCAGATGCAGATTCGTGGTTTGACTCGTATTCGGAGTCATCTTCTTGATCCGATTCACCTCCGGTTGCCAACAACGCGAGGTAACTTGCTTGTTTTGGTTTGTCGACTTCTAATCCATCCGAGGAAGACTTGTCCCATGTTGCATGAAGCCCTTCTTCTACTTTGTTTTTGTTGTCTTGTCTTCGTTCGGGCATTCATATTTGAAGTGCCCTTTCTTGTTGCAACCGTAGCATGTTATGTTCGCCTTTGGGTTGTTCGAGGTGGACTTGGATATTTTTTTCATGTCATGCTTGGACAAGTTTCTCTTGCATCTAGTGAGCATTTTCCTTACCATGTTCAGTCGTTCCTTACCATCTAGTGAGCACTAATTTCATGCAATTCGAAAAAACATCGAGAAGAGAAATCCTATCTGAAAAGATAATTGTATCAGTTCAGATATAATCGAGAAACTTAAAATCGAAACAGTGAAAAAAAAGAAAAGAAAATAGACAGCAGAAAAACATCCCTGCTTGATTGGTGATTTCACCAATTTAGAGTGACTTAGCTCTGATACCAGTTGTAGGATCGGTGTGTTCGACAGAGGGGGGTGGGGGTGAATATTAATCGTTCAAAAATATTAGAATATGCAGCAGAAAATAAAAGTCATGAGTACATAAGCAGTTACTTGGTTCAGAGCCTTCGACGACTCTTACTCCAAGACCCACGATCCTCTAGATCATATCGTTGGGCAATTCACTAAAAACCTCTTTCGGTAACGCCGAAAAAGTGAATCAAGTACAATAGGATTAGGATAGTGTAACAGCTTACACTTCTTTGTTTTTGCAAGTATGAAATAAGTGCAACTATTTAAATTGTTACCAACTCGTTGGATGAAGATCTGGATGTCCTTGGGAGTTGGTATCGGTCTGCCGGCAGCAGTCGAAAGTCAGGCACAGTAGTTGCGGAATGCGTTCGCAACACTTCGGAAGATGCAACAGCTTGTAGAAGAAGTTTTAGGAGTTGTTTTTTGAAGGTTAGTCTAGTAGCCTTTTTAAGGGAGACTGAATGCGCCTTCAACACCACTGAAGGAAACACCACTGAAGGCACCTTCAACCCCAATCTTTATCCTGAGAAGACTATCTCTTATTGTCGATGAATCCTTCTGAGTTATTCTACCTAAGGTGCCTTCAGCTCTCAAAGGCGCCTTCCTACGCATGGAAGGTGCCTCGGATATTGTTCATCTGAGGCACATTACACTCTATTTGGGAGGTGTGGGAAGGGGAGGAAAGGGTAAATAAGGGTAAGGGAAACTCCAAACCTTGTTTGGAAGGAAGTGAGCATAGGAAAGGAAAGGTAAGAAAGGGTAAACTTTAACCTTCCTTATCCATGAAATGCAAGATTTTCTTACACGCCAATTTGGGGTGTAAGGAAGGGTAAGGGAGAATAAAAAACTGTTTATTCTAATTTTATCCCTCTTTTATAATACTAATTCCCTCAATAATATTTTATTTCTCTTTTATCCCTCTATCTATTTTAAATTCTGAAAATTTCTAAATAAATTTTATATATTTAAATTTATTTATTTTACATATCTATTATTTATATCATTAATTTATTAATAAATTTGTTACAATAAAAATTTTAAATAACTAATTCTATTTATTAAAAAGTGAGGATAATTTTATAATTTTATATATTTAACCTTTGTTACCCTCCCTTTCCTCCCAAACAAGGTAACACATGTTACGTTAATGAACCTTCCCTTCCTCTCAAACAAGGGGAAGATAAATACTTTACTTCCCTTTCCTTCCCCTTCCTTCCCCTCTCTTCCCCTTCTGTTAATTAACCTTCTCTCACCCCATCCAAACAGAGGCTTATGCTTCTTTAATATGCATAATATGTTAGTCCAACAAAATAAAGTATACCCTGCAAGATGAAGTTTGCACGATAAAATAAGCAACGTTAATTAGATCCTGTGTCTTTACGACCAAGATCTAGTCAAAGTCTCAACTTAGGTTTTCAAAATGGACCTAAGCTAGACTGACACCTACTGTTCCCTCCAATGAGAACGCGTCCTCACTAAGTCACTATCCTCCAGTAACTTACCTCATTTACCTGCCAGAATCGCATATCCAGACATTGACCATTTGGAAATCGAACATCCCATCTTTGACCCATAGAGAATCGAACATCCTGATCTCCTACCAAAATCGCACATCCGGTCCTCAACCCATCGGGAATCAAACATCCTAATCTCCATCCGGAATCACACATTCGAACTTCAATCTATCGAGAATAGAACATCCCGATTTCCTGTCAGAATCGTACATCCGGACTTCAATCCATTAGGAATTGAACATATTGATTTCCTATCGAAATTGCACATCCGGACTTCAAACTGTATTCTTGATAAAAATGTTAGATAACACAGTCTAACTTTAATCCACTTATCATTCATCAAAACCTAAATTTGATCATTAATGCAAACTGCACCAACAATATGGTATTATGGAACTTCCCTCTTGCATCTTGCATTGAAATAGAGCCTTAGAGATCTTAAATATCTCATGCCTTGCTTTTATATAGTTGTCGAAGATGTTCAACCATATCATAAGAATCCACGTTCTCATATTATTTTTGAAGCTCAGAGTTCATGGTAGCGAGCATAAAGCATGATACATTTAATTTATCATCTTGATGCTTCTTGTAAGCATCCATATCAATTCTAGTGGTAGTAGTTGGGGGTATTTCAGGAATGAGTTGCTCTAGTACGTACAATTTTCTTTCTTGCTTAAGGACGATCCTTAAGTTTCTGTACCAGTCTAAGAAACTTACTCGGTTGAGCGTGTTCTTATCAAGGACAAATAGCAGAGAGAGAGTGTTTGACGTATTTGATGACATGGTGATCTACAATAATAAAATGCAAAAATAAGTATCATATTCAGATCATTTAATTAGGCCTTCAATTAAATGATTCTCTAACTGAATTGTGTAACTTGATGGGAGCAAGTCATGGTTGTGGGAAACTAAAGTTTGCTTACATTGCTAGCTCTAAATCCAATAGCGATAATTATTCATGTGGGACAAGATCCATATTATGTTGGTGCCCCAAGCTGATTTTGATGTGTTCAACCAAGTTGGGTTAGATCCTGTGTATTTTTTGATCCTTGTGTCTAAGTGTACAGTAGCTTAGGAATATAAGAAGTCGAGCGGAAGAAGCGGCGGATGAGAAGAACGGCACGGGAAGCGAGTCAACGGGCTAGGTGCGTCCGAAGGACGAGAAGCTGTGGAAGAGTACATTGGCGGAAGAGAAGGACGTGCGCGGTGTTCTGAGGGACGAGAAGCCGGGGAGGAAGTCTGCTCGAGGAGAAGGACAGAAAATGGGTTCGGGGTGAGCCTTATTCCGAATGTCCAAGATCACCCAATCGACCGGAAGAATAAAGTTAAAGAATTAGAAAATTAAAGAATAAAGTTAAAGAATTAGAAAATTAAAAAAGAATCTATGCATGCACATATAGGAATTTTTAAAATTTAAACTAGTATTATAGATATCACGAGGGACAAATTAGGAAAATTTTATAAAAATATGTTTCTAGAAAATTTTTGGTTAACTTTGTAGGTAGGAATCTTTATTGGGTTCGAAAATCAGTTTTAACATAAATGTCTTTTTATGTTTTAATTGAAATATTTTGACATTTTTTTATCCTATTGTTATTTTTTTAAAAAGAAAGATTTTTTTTTAAAAGGCAGCTCAATCTGAAACATAAGAACTTGAAACCAACTTGGGACTAATCCAGCGAATCGGTGGTTGAAGCCTATGCCGGACTTGCATTGATGGCAAGTCATCAAGAAAACTTAGAAATGAGCATTGACGAAGAGGGAGCTTCATCGAAGGAGAGTATCGACGAAGAGGGAGCTTCATCGGAGGAGAATTATGATGGAGAGGGAGAAGTAACAAATTAGGTAAGTCAGGTACGTACTTTCCCTAACCCCTGAACAATCTTTCCAATTTATCAAAATGCTAACTAATGATTTAGCTTCTTTAGAAAAAGAAAATACTGAAATGAAAGAGTCTTAGCTATATCATGCTAGCTAACAGACTTTAATAAATTAAAAATAGAAAATAAAGAATTAAAGAATAAAGTTAAAGAATTAAAAAATTTAAAAAGAATCAATGCATGCACATATAGGAATTTTTAAAATTTGAACTAGTAATATACATATCACAAGGGACAAATTAGGAAAATTTCATAAAAATATGTTCCTAGAAATTTTTGGTTATCTTTGTAGGTAGAAAACTTTATTGGGTTCCAAAATCAGTTTTAACATAAATATCTTTTTATGCTTTAATTGATATATTTTGACATTTTTTTATCCTATTGTTATTTTTTTTTTAAAAAGGAATTTTTTTAAATTTCTTTTCCCCTAATTTTTAATGTGATCAAAGGGGGAGAGTGTGTTAAGTTTATGGGAGGCATCATTTTATTTCCCAATTGCACATAATTATTACTTATTATTTTTTTTAGTTTTATTTTAAAACCCTAATCTTAACTTGGGTTGCTCACATCAAAAAGGGAGAGATTGTTTGTGCCCCAAGCTGGTTTTGATGTGATCAACCAAGTTCGATCAGGTCCTGTGTATTTTCTAATCCTTGTGCCTAATTGTGCAGGAGCTTTGGAACACAAGAAGTCGAGCGAAAGATACGGCGGATGAGAAAGATGGCACTAGAAGCGAGTCGACAGTCTCGGTGCGTCCGAGGGATAAGAAGCTACGGAAGATTACACCGATAGACGAGAAGGATGCACGCAGTGGTCCAAGGGACGAGAAGCCTGGGAGGAAGCTTGCTCGAGGAGAAGGACAGAAAATTAGTTCGGGTGAGCCTTATTCCAGATGTTCGAGATCACTCAAGCAATTGGAAGCAACCGGAGCTGACTGGATAAGAAATCGAAGTTGCCAGCAATAGAGAAGGCACCTACAAGAGCTTTGGAGGCGCATTGGAGGCAAAATAGGCACCCTCGTGCCTCCTGCATGGAGAAGGCGCCTTCAAAAACTAAAGATGTCCTCGCACCTATGGGAAGGCGCCTTTAGCGTGCTGAATGAGCCTTCAGGCCGGTCATCGATCGTTTGGATTAGAAGATAAAGTTTTATCTTTTAAGATAAAATTTTATCACCTTGAAGGCACCTTGGGTAACCCTGGAGGCTCCTTCAGCCTTTGATATCAGATTTCCAAGAGCTATAAAAGACCCCTGGAATTTGGAAATGAAACACAACTTGTATACAACTTCTATAGTGCTTTCCTAGTCTTTCTTTGAGCGTTCAAAGATTGTAAGAGACTTTTACGCTTGCAATGAAGGAGATATTGATAGTGAGCTTTTCAATAGTCATGGTTTAACAACCACCTAGGTTGTAACCAAGTAAAATATAGTGCCTCTTCCTTTTTATGTTTGTTTATATAGTAGTTGTGGTAAACTAATTTAAATCCCTGCTTAAGTATCTCAAGATATTTTTTTTGTAGGAAAGTCAACTCCTCCAACCGGCCTCAAAGAGACCAAATATAATATACCTCATCTTGAGTTAGCTTTGGCAAATCACCCAAGATTAGCTAGTATAATTTAGTCAGGCAACTTGTACCAATTACATCAAATGTAACTTTTATATAGTTAGATGAACAACTCAATTTGTTCATTTACCCAACATGTGGGATATGCCTCTTTGTTCTCAATCTAATTGAGAACTTAATTAGGTCACACCCAAAGTTTAATATTTGGACATCATAATTGTCCTATCGCACTCTACCATAATAAATTGAGTCATTTTGCTTTGGTAAACATGACTACAATTTATCTAGGTAAGAGTGAGTATCAAACTTTGGTAGACATATTAAAGGGCCGAAATACGATTAAACTACACATGTATCACATACTATCATGGCATCCATCAAAATATATATGCTAAACTAAAACGTGACATGGTTATGACCTCATCTACTATGATCTTCTCATGCCAATGAGAAGATCAATAGGTAAACCTAGACAAAAGCAGCTTCTCCAAGTGCTTCCTCGGTCATCGTGTGTTGTTGTCCTTCCACTTTACACCTTCGTCCAGTAGACTTTTCTTTTCTAACATTACAATATTTAAAGAAACCTAGAGTTACATTCGAGGGTAGTTTAAATTTACAACAAGAATAAAAGGATGAAGGCATGACACGCAGACCATATTATGAATTACAACATATACATACACACAATCATATTGGGTTAAGGGCCATAACCATGTACCATGTCATATAATATTCACAATATATCTATGCCATAAAATCAACTATGATTTCTGATCCTGTCTGAAATAGGGCGGATGACACCGGGGATGTCCTTCTCTCACGAGTGGATGATCGGAACTTGTTAGAT
>JBAMIE010214865.1:0-10046 GCA_037177295.1 Kaempferia parviflora
CTCCTGCACACTCAACATGCATATTAGATACAACAATAAACCTAATTTAAACCTTTGCCCAAACATCAAAACCCTAGGGCACTAGATTGCTCCAACATCGGGACCTTGTACGCCCGAGGTGGTCTCGGGACCTTATACACCCGAGGTGGTCTCGGGACTTCGTACGCCCGAGGTGGTCTCGGGACCTTGTACGCCCGAGGTGGTCTCGGGACCTTGTACGCCCGAGGTGGTCTTGGGACCTTCTATGCCCGAGGTGGTCTCGTGACTTCCTATGCCTGCTGAAATTCCTATTACCGCATCCCTAATCACTCGTATTGTCATTTTTACTTTCGCCTTTTAACATCCATACTTAATACACAGATCAGCATCCATGCCCGGGAGGGGCGGCAACCGTGGCATGTTCAAACTGCTCCCACGAGGTCAGGTGAGACTGTCGTAGGCGACCACATGATCGGGCAAGGCGGCCAGAGTGGTAGGTTGAGGAATCGAGGTAGCCAAATGCGGCCGACTGAAGCGGCCAGAGGCAACCAGCTAAAGCGGCTAGAGTCCGAGAGGAGAATGACTGGTTTAGGATTTAGGCACTTTGAAATGGTTGGAAGGAAAAAAAAAGTAGTTTAAAGAATGGAGTTGCAGAATTTAAAATGGCAACTGAATTATTGCAAGTTGTAAACTGCAGAGAAGATTCCGAATTCAGAGTATCATTTGTGTTCAAATCTTTTTTTAACCTCTTATCAGTAAATAATACAAATAATGCTCTTATTTTCTCATTGTTAATTGGTGTCTTACCTTTTCCAAAGCTACCTTTAGTTTCAAAACCTTAAATTTCCTAGTATATTCTGAACTATGTTAACACTGAAGGAAAAAAACGATTGTGTCAAATCTATACGTTGTATAGTGAATTTTAGTATAATGAATTTTTGTATAACGAATTTTGGTATAGAGAATTTCGACCTAGCGAATTTTGGTATAGCAAATTTCGGTATAGTGATTAATCATAACATGTAATTCTTAAATAATATTTTACCTGAAAAGTTCACCATCCCAATTATCTTTAAAAATATCTGCAATGTTTATCATTTTAATATCTTAAATAAAAGAATAACTAATATAAATTTACTTAAAAATTAAACTAAATAAATTTCTATCTATTCGATACCTGAGTAAGCTCGCCGGGGTGAAGAAGACGGGAAGCTCGATGACCGAAAGAGAACGAGGGATTGGCCGGGCTAGGTGATACCTGAGTAAGCTCACCCGGGTGAAGAAAACGGGAAGCTTGACGACCGGAAGAGAACGAGGGATATAGGGTTTCGGAAAAGAAAACACTTTGAATGACACATCATGAGATTTAGGATTTCGGAGAAGAAAGCACTTTGAATGACACAGTGTGAGATTTAGGATTTCAGAAAAAAAATGCTGAAAGAAAACTTATAGGTTGTCCTTTAAAGGGGGAGTAATCTGATTGTGACATTTTGTTTCAGCCGGTTCCAACTTTGTTTGGTTCGTCATTTGTGTAACATGTACGTAGTCCTTAAGCTACTCAAGGGATGAGTGTTCAATAAAAGAAAAGAGAAAATCCACTGGAAGTACATTCAAGAAATCAGCAATGAAACATGAAATTGAATAAAAATAAACCCTTTGTGCCAACTAATTATGTTGTTCTGATTAGAAAAGGAACTCAACGCAAGTCCTATCATTTCAATGCTAAATGAGATCTCCTTCCAAGCTACACCCCTCATGATTTAAACTGAGATTTTCTTGAATTAACAATTTTGAAACTGAGAAATCAGAATGTAGAATTCAGAAAATAGTTTAATTTCTGGAACTCAATCCTGGTTTCCGAAATTGGTCTTGAATTCATACATTGTAGAGATCAATTCCATATTGAGTGTTCACAGTTGATATTGGTGGGGATACTGAAATCCTTAAGAAACTATATAATCTGACTCTGAACTTATATCATCTCAGTGCCAAATGATATATTCTACCAAGATGCATCCTTGATGATTTAAGCTAAAATTACCTCAACTCTCAAATGTTCAAACTTATTCCAGCAAGTTTGAATCTGCTACTGCTGAGAAGTTGAGCTTTTAATCTGATTTTTGGATCTATGAAACTCTTTGGCAGCTTAAATTCTATAGACTCTTGATGAATTCGAATTTGTTAATCGGATTTCTTGAGTTATAAGTGAATGGTTGCACTAATGGGAGTTGAGACATATTTCATATGACAATAGTCTGCAACATCGCTCACAGAGTCTACGTGATCACCTTCATATACCATCAATACATATCATATCCAAATTCAAATGACATCT
The DNA here is from genome assembly GCA_037177295.1 of Kaempferia parviflora. Taxonomy (NCBI): domain Eukaryota; kingdom Viridiplantae; phylum Streptophyta; class Magnoliopsida; order Zingiberales; family Zingiberaceae; genus Kaempferia; species Kaempferia parviflora. The sequence goes on from JBAMIE010214865.1 coordinate 2,315, forward strand.
ATACATACCACATATAGTAATAAACATAACCAATTTTATTCGCTGACGTAGAATGACTTACAAAGTTTAATAAAACATGACAACTAAAGATTTAAATATAATCACAGATAAAGTAGTGTCTGCAAACTCTGTTCTACAAAGTGGACATCTCCTATGCTGACTAAGCCAAGTGTCAATATAATAAGTATGAAAACTATGATTATAAGAAAGAATACAAAATTCTTGGCCATTTTGAAAGTTTTCAATGCAGATTACGCACTCTTCAGGTAATTCGTCGGATTGATTTTTTGCGTAGATGGATACGGGAAACATCTCGATCACATGTTGTTGTAGCCCCATTGAGGAAGGTAGATTTGAGATTGTTACATTTGGAGTTGTAACTTGAGGTGCATTACACGATCGAATGCACCTCCAAAATAACACCATTATCGCTATGAGAAAAAGTAAGCATGTACCTCCAATAACAAGAATTGAAAATGCTGAGTTTTATAGTCCAGTGTTAAACTGCCAAAAACTAACTGCTGCTCCAGTGATAAATGACTAGAAGAAACTAAACAATAAAATTAATGTATAAGAATATATAAAAATTAATAGCATATAACAATTTAAAAAATAACAAGATGATTAACATAACATGCAATTCTTAAATAACATCTTACCTGAAAATTCTCCATCCCAATTATCTTTAAAAATACCAGTAATATTTATCATTTTAATATGTTAAATAAAATAATAATTAATATAAACTTATTTAAAAATTAAACTAAATAACTTTCTATTTATTGGACTTTAAAAAACTATAACTAATCTCGCAAAAAAAAAAAAAAAAAAAAAAACAAGCGTTCCTAAAAACCTAATCCTTTCCCTCTTCTTCCTGCAATGTTCTCAGATTGCCGCGGGAGTCGCACGGTCGACTTTGAATGACACAACCCTTATTTTCTCATTGTTGATTGGTGTCTTACCTTTTTCAAGCCCCTTTAGTGTCAAAACCTTAAATTTCCTAGTATATTCTGAACTATGTTAACACTGAAGGAAAAAAAAAAGATTATGTGCCAAATCTTTACATTGTATAGTGAATTTCGGTATAGCGAAATTTTGGTATAGTGATTAATCATAACATGTAATTCTTAAATAATATTTTACCTTAAAAGTTCATCATCCCAATTATCTTTAAAAATACCTGCAATGTTTATCATTTTAATATCTTAAATAAAAGAATAAGTAATATAAATTTATTTAAAAATTCAACTAAATAAATTTCTATCTGTTCGACTTTAAAAAAACTATAACTAATCTCATGTTCTAATTAACTAAAACCTAATCCTTTCCCTCTTCTGAAAAAAGTTTGATGCAGTTTAGTTTGTCAATGTGAAAATCTACTCAAATAGGCCAAAAAAAAATATCATAAGACTGCAATTTGCAAATCCTCATTATTTCATTTGCTGTAAATAGATTTAACTCATAAGGTTTAAAGAAAGGCCTTTCAACTATCTCCATTGTGATTTTTATAATTTGCATAAAAAAATAAACTAACAAATGGTAAAGGAATACCTATCAAAAGTCAAAACATCTTGTTTGTTGTTATTCTCATCAGACTTGTGCTTTTGGATTTCCAGCACATCGAAAAGACCATCTGTCTTGATACTTTGTTGGTGAACTGAATTTATTTCTGAGAGATGCACAAACACAGGGATCATAGATTGTTCTCCATCACAAGATAATTCCCATCATACCTCCCTGGAGCTGGCAAACACAGTTAACGCCTACTCGATCTTTTTATCCAACTCACTGTAAAAGGATAAACACAGTTAGCTTGCACCAGTGTTGTTGATGGATGTATCACGAAAGCAAACAGCATAAACAAAATGGCATTAACAATTCAGTGAAAAAAAAACCCCTCCTTAATCTGCAGATAACTCTCAAGCTCAACGATACCTCCTTAAGCGCTCAAAGATTCAAAGTATAACTTGCAGAAAAAAATGATAATGTCAAACAATTACAGAACTACATTAAATAATCGATTAATACATGACAACAAATACAAAGAGGTGCAACATCAGTTTTGCCTAGAAATTATATATTTTATTTGTATTTCATTCAATGAAAAAGACTGAAATCCAACCAGCCCCAAACATAAAGAATAGGGACTATAAAATAGTAGAAATTTAGATTTTTCTTTTAAAAAAAACCTAATCTTGTTGAAAATAAGTTTTATTATTACCATCTCTACCATTTTCAAAACCATCATCTAGTAAAACACCTTTAATATCTCCACGTTTCAACTTTCAGGAATAAGAAACAAGACCATTGAGCATGAAGTTGGAAGGATATATATAATAGTAATTACGGAGTTAAACACGCTGTAGAATAGAGATAGAAAATATATTTTATCTGATTAAATAGGAGGTATTATGCAGAGTCATAGGAAATGAATCTATCTTATTAATGTATTTTATTGCCAAGAATAAGCATAGATGTATTGATTCCTCTTATATAAATTATAACATGTAGGCCTATATTATAATTGAAAAATCCATGTTGTAGCTCCTCTAATTAGTTCATTGTGGAAAAATCTTACAGTTATTTCTAATCTACTGAATTCAAGTCAGTACAATAGTAGACAGCGATCAAAAGAAGACTAGCAGTTCCAAAGCTTTACATACGCTCAACATTTGGTGCATATATATCTTACAAACTGAACCATAATATTCCGGCCATCCACATTCCTCCCTATGATATTCAATAAAAAAAACAAATTACAAGTTACTTTCCAAAATATCAAATATTCCTCCCTACTTCTATCAAAAACAAAAATAAAGTAGAAGAAAATTGCCATCAAGCCTAGGGCAGCCTTCTTTGTGCCTCATCAACATGCACAAAAGTAAACCCCCATGAATCGGCAATTCTTCGAGTAGCCACATGTAATTCTTAACAAATGAAGTGTTCATTTCTGCTGTTTGGAATGCTGGAAATGGATAAAGAGCCCGACATTGTGCCAACTCTAATTGTTGACTAAATAAAGAGTTTCTGGTTTATCTTTGTGTCAACTTGAAAGGTTGTTTGCAAATTATTAGAGGACAACTGAAGTTGAATTCTGAGTTGTGGAAATACATAGCTTTTCAGCAATTTAAAATCAGGAATGACACAAATCTAAACAAAGGGGGAGTAATCTGATTGTGACAACTAAAGAAAATATGACAACTAAAGAAAGCATAACCAATTTTATCAACTGACACAGAATGATTTACAAAGTTTAACAAAATATGACAACTAAAGAACTATATATAATCACATAGATAAAGTAGTGTCTACAAACTCTGTCCTACAAAGTGGACATCTCCTATGCTGACTAAGCCAGGTGTTAATTGGTGTCTTACCTTTTTCAAGCTCTCTTTAGTGTCAAACCCTTAAATTTCCTAGTATATTCTAAACTATGTTAACACTGAAGGAAAAAAAAGATTATGTGCCAAATCTTTACATTGTATAGTGAATTTCAGTATAGTGAATTTCGGTATACCGAATTTCGGTTTAGAGAATTTTTGGTATAGTAAATTTTGATATAATGATTAATCATAACATGTAATTCTTAAATAATATTTTACCTTAAAAGTTTATAATCCCAATTATCTTTAAAAATACCTGCAATGTTTATCATGTTAATATCTTAAATAAAAGAATAAGTAATATAAATTTATTTAAAAATTAAACTAAATAAATTTCTATCTATTCGAATTAAAAAAAAATTATAACTAATCTCACGTTCTACTTAACTAAAAACCTAATCCTTTCCTTCTTCTGAAAGAAGTTTGATGCAGTTTAGTTTGTTGATGTGAAAATCTACTCAAATAGACCCAAAAAAAAAAATATCATAAGAATGCAATTTGCAAATCCTCATTGTTTCATTTGTTGTAAATAGATTTAACTCATAAGGTTTAAAGGAAGGTCTTTTAATTATCTCCATTGTGATTTTTATAATTTGCATAAAAAATAAACTAACAAATGGTAAAGGAATACCTATCAAATGTCAAAACATCTAGTTTGTTGTTATTCTCATCAGACTGGTGCTTTTGGATTTCCAGCGCATCGAAAAGGCCATCAATCTTTATACTTTGTTGGTGAACTGAATTTATTTTTGAGGGATGCACAAACACAGGGATCATAGATTGTTCTCCATCACAAGATAATTCCCATCATACCTCCCTGGAGTTGGTAAAATACTGCCAATCATAAAATGCATCATCAAGCCCATTCGTGATTTCTTTTTCTTTTGAAGGCCATGTATATGTCGACTTTGTTTATGAAGTTTGATCAAGAAATGTGGAATTAGATTGAGACTCCACATTTGTGAACAGCGGGCGACGATCGCATGAGGCGCGAGGCCACAGGTTACCTTGTGATAACGTGCAGCCATGGGCGACCACACGATAACACGAGGCGCACGCCTGCGGGCATGCAACGCGGTCGCAACGGCGGCCAGAGGGCGGCCGGGATAGGTGGCAAGAGGCAGCGGGGGATACATACCTCAAGGTCGAGGTGAAGAAGACAGGAATCCCAACGACTGGAAGAGAACAAGGCATTTAGGGTTTCAGAGAAGAAAGCACTTTGAATGACACCGTGTGGGATTTAGGGTTTCGGAGAAGAAAACACTTTGAATGACACAACCCTTATTTTTTCATTGTTAATTGGTGTCTTACCTTTTCCAAGCTCCCTTTAGTGTCAAAACCTTAAATTTTCTAGTATATTATGAACTATGTTAACACTAAAGGAAAAAAAAGATTATGTGTCAAATCTTTACTTTGTATAATGAATTTCGGTATAACAAATTTTGGTATAGATAATTTCGGTTTAGCGAATTTTCGGTATATCAAAATTCAGTATAGTGATTAATCATAACATGTAATTCTTAAATAATATTTTACCTTAAAAGTTAGTCATCCCAATTATCTTTAAAAAATAAAAGAATAACTAATATAAATTTATTTAAAAATTAACCTAAATAAATTTCTATCTATTCGACTTAAAAAAATTATAACTAATAAGCTAACCGGTTGAAGAAGGTTGTGATTCTGAACTTGGTAAGCTGAGTTTCAGAAATCTGCTTCTTTCTAAGCAGCAACTACGGGAGAAAGAAACAGATCTTGGAATCTGAAATCTGTTCGGTGTCAATCTTTAGTGATGTTTATGTTCACCAATAACTCAAATATGATCACTTATCAATTCAGTGCTAGATGGAACCTTCTTCTAAACTTAGCTTTGCAAGTCCTAAGCTGAACATACCTTGGATTTCAAGGTTTGAAAACTGAGATCGACCATGTGCCAAGTTTCTTGCAGCTTTCTGATTTGTGTGTGCCAGTTTTTGTATCTAGTTCCACACTGTTGGTTCCTTTTGATTACAGGCCTGTTGCTATTTCTTTACCTTTTCCTTTTGCATTGCTTCCATGCTCATGTAGAGCTTGAGACTATTCTGAAGCAGGGAGGGTCGTGGCGGCAGCTATAGACAGATCTGATTTCTGAAAAGTCTGCATATTCAAATAGGAGTTGAACTGTTTGGAAAGCTTGATATTGTTGGTGGGTTCCACCTAGCAGTCCTTGATCATGTTTGCACCATCTATGGTACCATTCTTCCTCTATCTTGCCATCATAATTTGATTTATAAGCTCCCACACTAGGAGTAACAGATTTTGAACTAAAACTATGTTTCTGCACAGTTGGTTTATTACAGTTTCTGCCAGCTGCTGGTTATTGCCTGGCTTACTCAGTGGTTGTAACTGCCATGAGATGATGCTGTTGTAATACTCCCAACTCCCAATTGGGTTGCTACAACCACAAAAACTTCGAATTTGGTTTTCCTGATTGTATATTTTCCGAGTTAATTTAGAAACTGTTTTGCTGATTTCTGAAATTGACCTTTTAATCTGAATTTTGAAATTGACCTTTTAATCTGAATTCTTAATTAGCTAAAGTGCAGGACTTGAGGAGCATGTTTACAAAATGTGGTTGTTGCGGATTAACTAATCTTGGTTGACTCTTTACCCATACAATATGAATGTAATTCTCCAACGAATCAAAGGGGAGAGGATCATCTATAAAAAAAAGTCAGAATGAAGTGTTCATTTCTGCTATTTGGAATGCTGGAAATGGATAAAGAGCCCGACATTGTGCCAACTCTAATTGCTGATTAAATAAAGAGTTTCTGGTTTATATTTGTGCCAACTTGAAAGGTTGTTTGCAAATTATTAGAGGACAACTGAAGTTGAATTTGAGTTGTGGAAATACATAGCTTTTCAGCAATTTAAAATCAGGAAGGACACAAATTTGAACAAAGGGGGAGTAATCTGATTGTGGCAACTAAAGAAAATATGATAACTAAAGAAAATATAATCAATTTTATCCACTGACACAGAATGATTTACAAAGTTTAATAAAACATGACAACTAAAGAACCAAATATAATCACATAGATAAAGTAGTGTCTACAAACTCTGTCCTACAAAGTAGACATCTCCTATGCTGACTAAGCTAGGTGTTAATACAGTAAGTATGAAGACTATGATTACAAGAAAGATTAGTTAGCATAGGAGATTAGTCAATACATCTCCTATGCTTTTTTTTTAACCTCTTATCAGTAAATAGTAAAAATAAAGCCCTTACTTTCTCATTGTTAATCGGTGTCTTACCTTTTCCAATCTCCCGTTAGTTTCAAAACCTTAAATTTACTTGTATATTCTGAACTATATTAACACTAAAGGAAAAGAAAGATTATGTGCCAAATCTTTACGTTGTATATAGTGAATTTTGGTATAGTGAATTTCGGTATAACGAATTTTGATATACAGAATTTCAATTTAGCGAATTTTCAGTATAGCAAATTTGGTATAGTGATTAATCATAACATATAATTTTTAAATAATATTCTACCTGAAAATTTCATCATCCCAATTATCTTTAAAAATATCATCAATGTTTATCATTTTAATATCTTACATAAAAGAATAGCTAATATAAATTTATTTAAAAATTAAACTAAATAAATTTCTATCTCGACTTAAAAAAAACTATAACTAATCTGAGTAAGTTAGCGATACCTGAGTAAGCTAGTCAGGTGAAGAAGACAGGAAGCTCGAGACTGGAAGAGACCGAGCTACACGATACTTGAGTAAGCTCGCCGGGAAAAGACGACGGGAAGAGGGATTTAGTGTTTCGGCGCACTGAAGAGAAGCAAGCTCAACGACGACTGGAAGAGGGATTTAGGATTTTGGCGCAATGGAGCAATGGAAGAGAAGGAAGCTAGCTTAACAACGACTGTAAGAGAAGACGACTAGAAGAGGGATTTAAGGTTTCGGCGCACTGGAAGAGAAGGAAGCTCGACGACGACTGGAAGGGGGATTTAGGGTTTCAGCGCACTGGAAGAGAAGGAAGCTCAACGACGACTGGAAGAGGGATTTAGGGTTTCGGCGCACTGGAAGAGGGATCAATTTAGGGTTTCGGCTCACTGGAAGAGAAGGAAGCTTGACGACGATTGTAAGAGGGAGCACACTTTGAATGACACAACGGATTTAGGGTAAAGTTTAAAATAGATAGCCTTCTGGAAGGATTTACTCAAAGTGGAACCAGAGAAACTACTACTTCGAACTATTTTGAGCTCATTATCGTCATTGGTATTGATGGATTATGCAGGATGACATTCTGTTTGACAATGCTGAGATGGAAACCTTTGCCCAACAATAACCTA
>JBAMIE010214875.1:0-10046 GCA_037177295.1 Kaempferia parviflora
TAAAAAAAGTGGGAAGACCTAACTATAATAGAGGAACCAATGTTTCAATACTATCCTCCTTAACATTGGTGCCTTTAGCACTTGTCTTTGTATGTCAATAATACAACAACAACCAAGCCTTACCCCACTAGGTGGGATCGACTATATGAATCTTTTTACGCCATTAGGCTTTATTCCTTACTATATCATCATCTATACTTAAAATAAATTTTATTTTATTTTATTGTTGCTAACCAAGTCTTTTTTTGGTCTTCCTCTTCCTCGTTTAATATGCGTGTTTGTCATAGTTTTACATCGCCTAACTGGAGCATTTATTGGTGTCTAAGTACATGCCTGTACCATCTTAAATGTGTTTCTCGGAGTTTTCCCTCAATAAATGCAACTTCGACTTTCTCTCTAATGCTCTCATTTCTTATTTTGTCCATCTTCGTATGTCCGCACATCCACCTTAACATTCTCATTACTGCAACTCTCATCTTCTGCTCATGTGCTTGAATCATAGCTCAACATTCAGCTCTATATAACATATCAGGTCTAACTATGATTTTGTAGAACTTTGCTTTAAGTTTTAAAGGTATTTTACGATCATATAAAACACCCGACACTCTCATCCATTTTAACCATTCTACTTATGTAAGACATCTCTCTTAATCCCTCCATCGTTTTACAAAAATGACTCTAAATATTTAAAGCAGTTCCGGGCAACTAGTCATCTCATATCTTAACAATTGTCTCATTACGTCTAATATTGCTAACATAAATTTTATATATTCTGTCTTCATTCTACTAAGCCTAAAATCTTTCCTTTTTAGTGTTTTCCACCAAGATTCTAGTTTAACATTTACTTCTTCACGTGTTTCATATACTAAAACAATAACATCTACAAACAACATGCACCACGGTACTGTGTGTTGAATGTGTTAGTAAAAGATAAGAATTTAGAGCTGATCCTTGATGTAACCTTATTTATTGGAAATTCTTCAGTTATCCCGTCTTTATTAATTCAATATATATTACACTAGCACCTTTTTTTTCTAAAATTCTCCATATAATTTCTCTTGGGACTCTATTATAAGTTTTTTTTAAGTCAATGAATGTCATGTGCATTGTTTTTGCTCCCGATATTTTTCAATTAATTGTCTAAGAATATGTATAGCTTTTATTGTAGCCCTCCTTCCCGACATGAATCCAAATTGATTCTTAGTCACTGTGGTCTCCTTAATCTTTTTTCTATTATTCTTTTCCAAAGTTTCATGGTATGAATCATTAGTTTAATACCCCTATTATTTGCATAATTTTGTACGTCTCCCTTGTTCTTACATAAGGGAACTAAGTACTTATCTTCACATCTTTTCATTTTCAATATCATGTTAAATAATTTTGCAAGTCATTCAATACCTTATTTCCCAGGGCGCTTCCATACCTCTATCAGAATATCATCTGGTCCAGTAGCTTTTTCATTGTGCATCCTATTTAAAGTTGTTTTACTTTTAAAATTTGAATTCTAAGATAAAAATTTAAATTTGTATGCTTATTTGACATACTTAAATTACCTAAGTTAAGTTGATAAGCTAAACGTTCATTAAACAGTTGAAGAAAATACCTCTTCCACCGTTCTTTTATTTCTCCATCATTTACTAATACCCTATTGCATTTATCTTTAATACATTTATTTAGATGAGATCTCTTGTCTTCCGTTATAAATGTCTCTTTCTCCCTCTTATGTATTCAATTTTTGATATAATCATTCAAAAGTTTCATTCTTTACTTCATTTACCACTTTCTTAGCCTATTTCTTTGTTATTGTATATTTTTTTAAGTTTTCCTAGTCCTTATAAATATATAATTCCTTATAGTACTTTCTTATTCCACCACTAAGATTCCTTATTTGATGGTGCATGTCCCTTTGATTAATTGAGTACACTTTTAGCTACTATTTTTACCTAATGCTGGACTCTACTTCTCCTTAAATATATTTTACTTCCTATCCTTTAACTTTCACGACTTAATTCTAGGAGTCGTATATATATATTTTTTCTCCAGAGGTGACCTTGCAATTTTTTATAAATTTTTCTATTCTTTTTCCTAACCATAATAAAGTTAATTTGTGATTTATTATTTTCACTTTTGGACGTGACCAAGTGTTCTTCTCTTTTCTTAAAAAATGTATTAGCTAATATAAGGTCATATGCTATCGCAAAATCCAATATAGTTTTCCCACCGTTATTTCTCGTTCTAAACCCATAACCCCATCTACCCTCTCATATTCCTCATTTTTCACTCTGACATGCTCATTTAGATCATCTTATTAAAATCATTTCATTTGGTTGAATATTTTATAATAGATGGCATCCCAAAACCTTGATTTGGTAGCTTCATCTAATCGTGCATATATGCTAATTACATTCATAATTTCTTTCGCCACTATTATCTTAAGGGCTATAATTCTATCCTCTTTTTTAACTACTCCTACAACTTCATTCATTAATGAACTATCTACAATAATACTTACTCTATTTCTTGTTTTACTCTTTCCTATGTAATATAACTTAAAACCCGAGCTCACTATCATCTTTTCCTTCTCGCCTACCCATTTTATCTCAAATACACACAAAATACTAATTCTTCTCCTAATCATCGCATTTACTACCTCCATTGAGGGTCTGATTCTATGTTCCAAACCTTAGACTATTACTTTTCTTATCTCTTGCCTATTTAATACTACACTCAAATTCTCATAGAGATGTGCTGGTCCTTGTCAATACATTACAGCCGAACCTGTAACGCGAGCTCTTGCATATTTAACACTACAACCGAGTTCTGGAGATCTAGCGGTCCTTGTCGAGACGTCGGACTTTGCAACGCGTTCCTTCCGGGGAACAACCTAGCATTAACACAATAGTTTAATGGATCCATTCATTGAACATTTGTCATAGTTTAATGCTTACTGTCAACCTAACTTAACCATCTTCCTTATTCGGCTTTGGGACCGGCCATGATTGGTTGGCCATGGGTCGAGTTTTTTATACAATAGAAAGAACAGTGAGGCAATATTGCATTGGTAGGGTATTGATTCAAAATGAGATTTCTATACCTTGGTTAAGATAGTGTCTGAAGATAACAAGTATGTTTTATGACAAAGTGAATTGATCGAAGCTTTGAAGATACAAAGAGACACTAAAGCAAGGTTAGTTAAAGTGATTAAAACTAATTTAAGATATATTAGTAATACTAGTAATATAGCCTTACATCAAGTTCAATCAAAGGATAAAATTCGTGCAGTCAACCCAAATTCTTGGGACTAATCTCTAAATTTGAGATGCATATTGTATGGGCTTTTTTCTTGTCCATGTGGACTATTCCATTTCACTTTTGAATAGTTCTATGCCCTTATTATAGAAAAAATTATATATATTTATCTCCGATCCTTTGAAGGAAACAGCTAATTATTTTTTTCTATTTGATTGTAGGGTTGTGTAATATGTTTAACTCTTGCTATTGGATGGGCCCTTGCTGCTTATGTCAGGTATTATGATTATTTCTTAGCAATAACCGCAGCTAGAGATACTTCTTATTCATTGTTGATTGTAATTGAAGCATATGAACATAGTAAATATACTGTTTTCTTCTATCAGGAGTAGGACTATACATCATATAAAGTGTAATATCAGAAAAGGCAACAGTTTTGCATTTATCTGTGGAGATATTAATGATCTTGAGCACTCTGCTCAGATGAATTTGCCTGGGGTGTCAGTTATAATGCCTTTGAAAGGATTTGGGGAACACAACTTGCAAAATTGGAGAACCCAAGTGAGTTATCTGCATTTAAATTGTATCAGTCGAACTGTTGATATAATTAGAGGAAATAAGTCTACCAACTTGTTCTTCTTAAAAGGAAAAAGGCCCGCCAACTTTGGTGCTATTTGCAACTTATATAAACCTTTGAATGGATTCCTTGATAGAAGTTGAATCCAACACAATAGATTATTTTTTGACATCTTGTTAATGCAGATCACTTCTCTTTATGGAGGACCTCTTGAGTTTCTTTTTGTAGTTGAGAGTTCTGATGATCCAGCATACACCGCAGTCTCCTCACTCATTTCAGAGTTTCAGGTAAAATTTACATTATAATTTTTATTTCTTTCACCTGAGTGCTATTTCATTGTTTGAAGTAGCTGAGAGCAGTTATTTAGTTAATTTAATTTTAATCATGTTTTGACAATATATTTAGCTTTTGAAAATACTGAGGATCTTAGCATCTACTGGCAAGCATGATCATTTATTGGAAGTAAGGATGAGCAGCCACTCAAAGTTGATGTGTTCAAGGTTCTCACACAGATAGAAATAACATAATGTTGTTGCACCTATGCAATCGTAAGTGCTTAATTGTCACAAAAAAGTGTGTAAGCATAAAACTTCACATACATAACTGTGGAACTCTATAGGTGTCTAGCCTGGCCTAATTTTCTCCCACATTTCCTTATTTTGTCTTCAAAGAATCAAAGATAGAGGACATAAATTGTAGTACCCTAATTTAGTTCAACATGTTGAGGTGTGAGCTAATAGAGGGGTTTTGTATGCCTAAATGAGTTAAGAACTATTAATTTGAGTTTAAGCATTTTGGGTTAGTGGTTTAGTTTAATAAGTTATTGGCTATCTCTTATCTAAGTGAATCGTAATAATTAATATGGTACTTAATCCAAGGCATGGTGAATTGGTGGAAAGGGTTGTTTGCGTAATGGTGGAGCCATTGGGTCTCACATATTGATCAGGATGATTCTAGATTATGAGTTAAGAGTTTAAGTCTTGATGTGACGTTAAGCCTCAAGTGGGTAAGAGATTGTAATACCCTTATTTAGTCGCACATGGTGAATTGTGGGCTTATAAAGGGAGCTTTATAACCTTACATGAGTTCGATATTAATATGTGTGTTAAGCATTTTGTGTTAGTGGTTGGGTCTCTTAAATTAATAAATCACTTTTCTCATCTAAGTGGGGTTGTGACATAAATTGTAACTAGTTGTCTTCTTCTCTCCTCTATCAGCATTCCTTATTTCTACCAACCTCAATCAATAAATAAGGATACCATCATAATGCTTAATTGGCATGCTATCATAAACAGTAGCACTAGAGCAATAAGCCCTATGAGAATAATTTTGATTCAACATAATTCTAATTCAAATCTAAACATAATCATGTTAAACTTATGCCTACACTCAAGCGAATAAAAAATTGAATTGGCAAACTATTACTCTTTATATTTTTGGATTTTTTTTTTTTCATCTTAAATGTTAGTCCTTTCTACCTAATTTCTAGCTTCTTAGTATATATGCCACTTTTTTTAGTTGCTTCCCCTAGACTTTTTAACATTTTCTTTTAGTATCTTTTATTTTGATGATGTTCCATGTTCTTAGCCCTAGCTCCTAGAAGTATGTAAAGTACATTAACTTGATTTAAGTATGAGCTGCTGCCTCTTGTATGGATTTCAATGTCAATCCATGCCACCTGAAACAGGCAGTTTTTATTATTCCAGCTTGGGATTGGCATGGATACTCTACTGGCATGGATGTGCCAATAGCCATGTGAAAATCCTATGTCAACCATCCTTGCGTGCTTACTGTTGGCAAGAAACGTTACAAAAAGGAATCAATCATGAGATATGTGAGAGCACAAGTAAGGTGAACATCAATAGAAAGAGTAAGGCTGTAGAATGCTTTAGAACTTACTGAGTAGTAACAAACATCAATCGACGAGAGAGAATAGTAGTTGTGAGGGGAGCAACTTTTCAGTTTGGTGTGATGCATATAGATAAGGAGGTTTATGAGATACAGCTGAAGGAGAGGAGAGATTAGATATGGTTGTTTGACCTCGGAGGAACCAATTGCTGATAGTCATTGGCTAAATCATGAGGCCCAACTAAATCTGGACCACGGTGACCCGTTTAGGGAGAAATTACAAAGGAAATCACGAGAAAAGGGATTTGGTCCGAAAAATATTTTAATATAACAATATATATATATTGGGTTTAGGGTTTAGAGATAAGATTTTGCCCAAATCTAGTTTTCAATTCTAACTTACAAGAGGAAGTGCGATTTTTTTTTTTAAATTTTAGTAGCAAATAGGTTGTCCATAGATGGGTAAGCAAGTAAGAAGACTCTGAGAGGAGGGTTATGCTGCCAGACGACTCCCCGTGCGCTCCTCTGTGCGTGACACAGAATTCCAGCCCCCACACACTCATCGGCCACGGGCATCATATCATTTCCTTATATATATAACTGTTATAATAATATAATTAATATATATTTATTATATATTATATAAAATTTATATATATATAAATAAACTGTAATATTTATTATATATTATATAAAAATATGAATTGTAATCAAATAAGTAAATATATTATAAATTAATAATTAATTAATTAAACTGATAATTGATTAATATAATTATAATTTATAAATTTATAATTTTGTTATTATTTTTTGACACCAATTGATTAATGATAAGAAATGTCAAATAAGTTAAAATAAAAATATTTGAATTAGAATATTTGAAATCAATCTTAGGTAGTTGATTTAGGATAATTTTCAAGAAATTCAATGTTATCTAAAGTTTAATCATAATTGATCAAACTTAAAATTAATTTTAAAATTTTTAATATGTTGAGAATTTTTAAAAGTATATAATTTAAATTCTCTTAAATAAATTCCAAAATATAATTTTAAATGTCTTAGATAAATTATGAAATTATAAACTTTTAAATATATTTTAAAAACTTCAAATAACTTTAAAATATGATGAATAATTTTTAAAATTATCCTTGACTTTTTAGAAATTTTTTAGAATTATATTTTAACTCTTAAGTTTTATTCATCTCCATATTTATAAGCTTATCGAATTTGAGATGAATAGTTATTATGTGTGTCAATTTAATAGTTATTCAAAAGTTTTAAATACTATTTCTCTATAAAGATATTTATTTAGTATTTTTGTTAAAATTAGATATTCTTCTTGTGATTTTTTTATCAATTGGATAACTTTTCTTATGTTAATTTCGTCAATGTTATAATTATGAATGTGTTGTGAATTATTTTATCTTTTTAATAATGCATGCATAGACAAATAACACCAATAAATAGTTTTATGATCTAACTTAGAGACACACACATCAATTAGAGAATCAATTTCATAGACAATGTTTGCATTACAATATAATTGGACATAGTGGTGGGGTTACATGCCTAAAATAACACTTCGCTTGCAGATACTCAATTGTTTCTAAGTGTCCAAAAGCTCCTCAAAAATCCATCATGCAATAAAGGATAAACTTGATGACAATAAATAATTGAAGTACAAAGTACAAACAACAACAATGTGAAAATTTTGATAGACGTGCCTCTTGAGAACTCGTCTATCATGAACTTGAAGGTCTTCCAAATGATGGAGAATTTTTAGCAGCCTTTAGGGTCTCTCAAGCTGAATATGAATATGAAAAAGATATGCGAGATTAGTGGTGATACAGTTGGTGGCAATGGAAGTGGCTCAACTACTGCATCAAAATTGGGGAGGAGTGTGAGCGTTCGTGTTATCTCAACACGAGGTGGTATTGGTCGTTTCTTTCTTTCCATAGGACGAAGGTGTGCAATTAAGATGGCTAATATTAATTCGTTGGCATTCGCAGACCAAGCTAGTAAATAGACTAGGATTGATGATACCTATACAAGGGAGAAAATAAAACGATCAACCAAAGTATTGCTAAATGTTTTTCATTTCAATTGAATTCCGTCCTAATGCAACAACCAATACATACTACCATAACATAGTATCCAACATCAAAAAATATTGTCCTGTTATCCAACCTCTAACCGTATATAAAATTGTTAGTTCATATTTAGACGACCAAGTGGGGAAGTATGGGGTTATGTTGACATGCGATAGTTGTACATGACCTACATAGGTGAGCATTATTAACTTTCTACTATACTATAGTAGAAAGACGATATTTCATATATCATTGATATAGCTGTAAAATGTCATAATGCATCTTACATATATTACTTGATGGATAATATATTTGCCCCAGGGGTAGAGTGTCGTTAGGCCCTCCTGTGATAAGTCAGGGATCTAGAGTTGTATTATTGAGAATTTTTCTCCTTGATGGGTAGCAGACCTGAGAATGCTAGCTCTCAGGATGGGTCTCCATGTACACTTCCATGATTTACCGGATGGTGGAAAACTTCTGTGGGGCTGGGGCGGTCGCTCCAGGTTTGACATTACTTGACCCGGTTAGTCATTTTTTTAATGGATAATATATTCAAGAGATAGATGTAGTGTAGGTGATCAATGACAATAGTGCTAACTTCAAAAGGGTTGGAGATCTATTGGAGCAAGAGCATCCAACATTGTTTTGGACACCATGCATAGCATATTGTATCGATTTAATTGATGGCGAATATTGGTAAACTCGATATAATGAAGATGGTGGTGAAAAGAGTTCAATCGTTAATAAAATTACTCTATAATTATCATTGGGTTAATGAGAAATTTTTTTTTTATGGGGAGATTCATTTCAGAAAAAAGTTGGATTAAAGACGTGAGGATTGAGAAACCTTTCTATGCTCTAACACCATTGAAGGTAGGGAGGCGCAAAATAATGCTAATATGGATGCTACTAAATATAGCATAATTTATTACTAATCATTGTCAACATATATGAAATATTTTAATTTTGTTCTTATTTATCTTACAAGTAAGTGGTGGCTATTCTATGGAGGATCACATTTGAATTTGAAAAAGGCTATAGTAGTGATTCTCTCACAAATGACGTCTTCAAGTGGTTCCTAAAGAAATTAGTCAACTTTCTTCCTCATTCATACAAAAGTGTGAAATCGTCAGCTGGAGAAGATGGTCTATGTTCATTATCACATGCATCTTCAGCTAAGAGTCATAATAGAAGAGAAGGAAGAACAAATGTCTAGCGAGGATGATCTAATAATGCATTAGTGGAGCATTCTCAAGGATCACTCCTGAGGTTGAGAATATGTTACTTGTTGAAATAGGAGATCCACCACGACCATCTCAATTTCTTACCTAGCAGATTGAAAAATGCAAGTTAGAGGAGATGTTGGTGAGAAAGATGATGATGACGAAGCTTTTTGACCAAGAATTTTGATTTTTTGGATCATAGTCCAAACATTCTTAGATATGCTAACCCCAAACTCAAAATAGTCCATAGATAAAAGTAAAGGTAGAGCTCCTACAATTTCTACAAAAGTGAAAGGGCAGTTCGGTGCACGAAGCTCCCGCCGTGCAAGGTCCCGGGAAAGGATCCATTGTACCTTGCTTTTTTGCAAGATGTTGTTTCCAGATTCTACAAAAGTGAAAGGAAAACAAAACTTCTACTTTCAAGGGAAGGGGTCAATTGACGATTGGTGATAATCCCCATGGCTCGATTGATGAGCAAGGATATCATGAGAGTGACTAAACATACACCTTCTCACATTAGGATTAGAAATTCAAAATGGTAATAGCGATGTCAACAATAGTGCAAATACTCATGGAGATGAAGTCCATATAGCACATTGATGTTCTCAACGAAGTAAACATGCTGAGGTCAACATTAGGATTAGATTTAACCAGTGAATGAAATCTCGAGTTGCCACCCGAAACCCTGGCGGTTTTTACGGTTCCAACCCAGGACAGGCACTGGCACAGCGTGCGCAACAATTTCGCGTGCGCTGTCGCACGCAATAGAAGGAAGAAGGAAGAAGGAAGAAGGAAGAAGGAAGAAGGAAAGGAATCAATTTAGGGATGAAGACTTACTTGGAATCATCGGCGAAAGCGGCGAGGTGGAAAGGTGGCGGCGGCGAGGCAGCGGCTAGGTGAAAATAATCACAATGGGGTTGAATAACGAAGTTAGGGTTTATAAAATTTTTAAATAAAACCATTATATTATATATATAATTACTAATCTCTAATTAATTATTATATAAATTATAATTATATTATATAAATTAATAACTAATTAAAGAATTTGTTAATTAA